>JARQZK010005246.1:32500-67500 GCA_030704885.1 Cynegetis impunctata | reverse complement strand
TCTTTCTAAGCCTCCGCAGCGTTGCCACAAATCTTGAAATGAATGAAATGCAGTAAATGTAAATACCTTCTATCTTAATTAATAAATTATATTATATAATGTAGGTTGAAAGGAAGGTAGGTGCATAAAATAATATGATTTTGATTAATATGAATATGCTGAATGCTGACTATTCAATATAATTAATATATTAGTGATACACGGAATATAATTGAGGAGGCTTAGCCTCCTTTGACTAGCCGCCCCTGATATATATATATATATATATATATATATATATATATATATATATATATATATATATATATATATATATATATTTTATATATATATATATATATATATATATATATATATATATATATATATATATATTATATATATATATATATATATATATATATATATATTATATATATATATATATATATATATATATATATTATATATATATATATATATATATATATATATATATATATATATATATATATATATATATATATATATATATATATATATATATATATATATATATATATATATATATATATATATATATATATATATATACAGTGGCGGATCTAAGGAAACCGGCCCCATGGGCAACCTTGAATAGGGCCCCCAAAATACCCCCTCCTCTCCAACTATCACCCTTCAATTTTCAAAATCATGTTGATATGTATAATATTAAAGAATAAGTTGATGATGATTCATAATAATTATTCCATATATTACTTACATTGTTGCATGAGGATGGAAAATTGACTGAACAGCTCGAACAGTGTATAATTGCAGAAAAATATCTGATAATATAAAAAATGTAAAAGTGTGAAAGTAAATAAAGGTGAACAGGTATAAGAATAAAGATATCTAAGATTTATTTAGTTAATGATAAAATAAAGGTATAAATATATTTCTACAGAATTTGGCGACCCTTCTCAACTTCACATTTGCAAAATAGTCTATGATTGATTCTAAATTCAACGCTTTTCCTGTTTTTTTCTTGACATACAATATGCTGAAATCGTTCAGTCTCTCCTGGGTAATTGTGTTTTTTTGCAGCTGCTTGATGTGTTTTAAAGAACTCATAAAACGTTCCACACTGGTTGTGAAACTGGAAGATTTAAAAATATTCTCAGAAAGACCATAAATTTAGGAAAGCATTCTTCGAGATTTTTCCTCAAATGTTGGGATTTGACTTTCCGACTCGATATGGGCCCAAAACCAAACAGCGGAATTGCTACTATAAATATACATTTTTTTTTCGTAGAAAAAAACATTCTTTAGGTGGGGAGCCTCGAGAGGTCCCGACCTACGGCTGAGGCCCCGTAGGCAAAGGCCTACTACGCCCACCGTTAAATCCGCCACTGTATATATATATATATATATATATATATATATATATATATATATAAATAATAATATATATATATAGATATATGGGTTCAGAAAGAGTTCCGCGGTCGGAAGTATTTGAAAAACTTGGTTCACGGAATGAACCGCGTAAAAGATTTGAAAAATCTCGACGTTTCGGCTCCTTTTGCGAAGCCATCTTCAGGAGAATTAGAAGGGAAATAATTCAGACTCGTGGCCTCAATCTGCCTACTCCACGATTCGAATTAGAAGGAATCGGAAACAATACGATTGCGTGGTCTCAACCTGCCTACTCCACTAACCGTACTGCTTCCAGTCAACTCTGAAGTCTCAACCTGCCTACTCTTCAGAGTCAACTGACGGGCCGATCGTCGCGTGGCCGTATTTATAGGGGAACAATACTCTAAAACATATATTATTACGGAACGGTTACAACACATATCAAATCAACAAGAGCATACGCAAACACACAAACATCACCCCACCTCTACCACCTTCCAATCCCATTGAACAAGAATCTACACCGAAATTATTTCTTCCTTACATCAAAGGAGTAACAGATAAGATCGCAAGATCTCTCAAAAACACAAACATCAAAACAATATTCACTACTCAACAAAAACTCTCCCATCTGGTCAGATCCGTCAAGGATAAAATTCCTAACGAAAATCACGGTGTTTATGAGATTCCCTGTTCCAATTGTCCTCGTTCTTATATAGGACAAACGAACCGACGAATTCAGGTCCGTGCCAAAGAACATTCACTTTCGGTAAGACACTCAGATATCGCCAACGCCCTTTCCCAACATCACACCCAAACAGGCCACATTATCGATTTCCCCAATACAAGAACTATTGCTCCCGTCCGATCTTTCAAATCCCGAATTTACCGTGAAGCTGTAGAAATAGAAAAACGTCCAAATTGTTTGAACACCAGAGATGAAAGTCACAGACTCCCATCAGCATGGAAACCACTTCTCAGTGGTCGCCATGTCACACCCAGTCAGAGTGCATCCCGCACTGATGAGCGTGAGTACCCGCCCCCTTCCCCTATAAATACGGCCACGCGACGATCGGCCCGTCAGTTGACTCTGAAGAGTAGGCAGGTTGAGACTTCAGAGTTGACTGGAAGCAGTACGGTTAGTGGAGTAGGCAGGTTGATACCACGCAATCGTATTGTTTCCGATTCCTTCTAATTCGATTCGTGGAGTAGGCAGATTGAGGCCACGAGTCTGAATTATTTCCCTTCTAATTCTCCTGAAGATGGCTTCGCAAAAGGAGCCGAAACGTCGAGGTTTTTCAAATCTTTTACGCGGTTCATTCCGTGAACCAAGTTTTTCATATATATATATATATATATATATATATATATATATATATATATATATATATATATATTATATATATATATATATATATATATATATATATATATATATATATATATATATATATATATATATATATATACATATATACAGGGTGTTCCTTAAAGACATGCTTATATTTAAGGGGGTGATTCTTCGACTCATTTTAAGAAAAAAATTTCCTATGAACGTATGACCTAGAAGTATAAACTATTGAGATACAGGGTGATACAACTTTGAAAATAAAACATTTTTTCAGTAATAACATAATATTTTAAACAACTCTATAAGATTAGGTACATGTTTTGTACATTTAGAAAAAATCTAATCTCTTAATTTAATTTCAGTCGATGCACAAACATTTCCACATTGCATCAGGTTTTTGAGGAATTGATACTGAAGTAAAATGATTTTTATTTTTTCAGGCGAAAACCATGCGTCAGTCAAAGAAAACCCATAAGATCAAATTTGGTACAAAATAAATGAGGATCTTAAAATTTATTTTCATTTTAAAAGAAAGCAGTGGAGTAGTATTTTTTTTCCAAAAATATTCAATGCGAATCCCGTACGAACGTCACTGCTAGAGAAAATGAAAATGTTAATTCACAAAATATGGTAAATCACAAAATGCACCTTGATGTACCAAATTTTATGAAATTTACTACAATATTATCTCAGTCTTTAAGGAACACCCTGTATATATATATATATATATATATATATATATATATATATATATATATATATATATATATATATATATATATATGTATGTATATATATATATATATATATATATATATATATATATATATATATATATATATATATGTATATATATATATATATATATATATGTATATACAGGGTGTCCCGTAAATAACACGCCAGAGTGACACTGGAGGTAGATTGGCTTCAGGTCAATCAGATAACATCAACATGACCTTAGTAAAAGTTTTCTGGTTTTCGAGATATTGCCACTCTTATGTTTTTTTCAAAAATCTATACTTTTTGGTCATTTTCTCGCCTGTTTTGAATATAAATAAGTTCTAACTCATGGTTTTTTTTCTTGTGCTATCATCAATATATGGTTGAGACAATCGACCTATCATTTCACTAAAAACAAGCTCGCTAACCTCAAAAAAAAATGAAGTTGTTTCAATTTAATTCAAATCCGAAAACCTTAAGTAAAGTTTGACTATTTACTGTGAAAAAATATTGTACCAGACAGAATCAGCAAATGATCTTAAAAACTAGCCTATTTAATGCTCTTTCGAAAACGGTATAACATTTGTGGTTTTTTTCTTTCAAAAGTCTAAAAATTCCAATTTTAGTCATTGAAGTCGTGCTACTTGCGAACTACACTGCGCCGCAAATTTAACGTATAGCTTATATATTTCCTAAGTTTTGACTGAATATTTTCTCAGAGCGACATGTTTTCTTCGTCCAAGTTCATCCTTCTGCGGGCAATATCGAGTAACTCAGGCAGAAAAAAAATAGACCGTATTATAATCGCATGACTTCTGAGTAATTTGTTTTTTCAATCGTCTGTTTATCTTGAGCCACTCGAAAGATATTCATGTTTTTATAACTCTCACACTTTTCAAACGAAATTTTTTAAAACTTTTTTATTAATTTGCGAAGAAGGCTGTGTATTCAAAATTTCTTTACAAGTAGAAACTGTGTTTATTTGGTTTTGTATATCTCTCCATACTACAAGTCTGAGCTACCCGATATTGCCCGCAGAAGGATGTAAACTTGGACGAAGAAAACATGTCGCTATTCAAACACCCTGTACAATAAGTTTATTCATTTTTTTTGATCATCTTATAAGTATTACATTTTCTCAAAGAACGGAGCTACTATTTGGTGAAAAATTCATTCAAATCGGATAAGCGCCTGAGAAAATATTCAGTCAAAACTTAGGAAATATATAAGCTATACGTTAAATTTGCGGCGCAGTGTAGTTCGCAAGTAGCACGACTTCAATGACTAAAATTGGAATTTTTAGACTTTTGAAAGAAAAAAACCACAAATGATATACCGTTTTCGAAAGAGCATTAAATAGGCTAGTTTTTAAATCATTTGCTGATTCTGTCTGGTACAATATTTTTTCACAGTAAATAGTCAAACTTTACTTAAGGTTTTCGGATTTGAATTAAATTGAAACAACTTCATTTTTTTTTGAGGTTAGCGAGCTTGTTTTTAGTGAAATGATAGGTCGATTGTCTCAACCATATATTGATGATAGCACAAGAAAAAAAACCATGAGTTAGAACTTATTTATATTCGAAACAGGCGAGAAAATGACCAAAAAGTATAGATTTTTGAAATAAACATAAGAGTGGCAATATCTCGAAAACCAGAAAACTTTTACTAAGGTCAAGTTGATGTTATCTGATTGACCTGAAGCCAATCTACCTCCAGTGTCACTCTGGCGTGTTATTTACGGGACACCCTGTATATATATATATATATATATATATATATATATATATATATATATATATGTATGTATTTATATTTATATATATATATATATATATATATATATATATATATATATATATATATATATATATATATATTCAGAAATGTTCTAGTAAACACTAAACAAAATTCCAGCTTGAAATAATTTTAATTTTACCAGTGTACTAATGCTATGAAACATCCTGTATAAAAGAATAGCGTCACGTGAACTTGATATAGATTAAGTAATCTCTAATTTTCATAATGTGACCCCATTTTTATTACATGAAATAAGTCAGAAATAAAGCAAAGCCAAACAATAATAATTATCATCGAATATTCTCAATCCCAGGAGGGTCATTTTCTTGTATCCATTAATTTCAAAGTATTATTCAGAATATAAGTATTTGAAACCGTACGAATCAATTCCTATTTTGTATAGAAATACACTGATGATATGTATCAACATAATACAAAAATCTAACAAATAACCCCATGAAAATAAGTAATGTATACCAATCTTTCTTTCCTTTATTACTTTCTTCTGTACTTCTCGGGACTACTACAATATGTCCATTCGTGAGAAAAGGAAAATGGTACATTTCCACTAATAGAAAACTAAAAGCTGTCCACTTCACGTGGTTTCTCATAATAAATATTTGTTTACTAAACTCATCATATGTGGACGAAGATGAATCTCAATACTATACAGGATTATCAGGATTTGTAATGAAAATGGCGAAATGGTCTGTTATAAGCCAGTGTTACATTAGTCATTTATTTGCTATAACCTACTCGAATAAGCTGAAGACGATACTTGAAGATATAACATTATGCGATACTATGATGAATAAATTAGGAGTACAATTCAATTATAAAATAATTTTTTTTTTCCAAATGGTTCAAGTATTCTGTAGCGTAATTCAATTGGCGGCAAACTTAGCAATGGGTCTAGTTTCTGAAGTTGCGTACAAAATTTCAACGATACCAACAACTCTCTTCGTTTTTTTTTATTCAGCTAGTACTTTTTTATCATTTGGTATTAGGTCGGGAATGTTGATGGCCTCAATATTAAAAAGATATTGGATTATTAATAGAGAACTGAATTCACAAGGTGAGTACAACAGTTATTATTTCAAACGTCCTATGTAAGAACTGAATTGACGCTATTTTGTCCAATACGTACAAGAAGTAAAATGCTAGCTTATATAAAGTACGTACACAATTGTAACGGTGTATATGTTCCATTGTCTGTACGCCGAATAAGATTAAATTCAATTTTATGAAAATAAAAAGTTAAGATATCAACGATATCGTTAACGAAGTAAGCAAGTGGAGTGTAGATAACTTTCTTGATATCCCGATCAACCTTGAGAAGAGCAAAAGATGTATATATATATATATATATATATATATATATATATATATATATATATATATATATATATATATATATATATATATCTATATCTATATATATATATATATATATATATATATATATATATATATATATTTTGGACACGTTGCCAGATTATCCGAGAACCGATGGACAAGACGTTTTGTCGAGTGGAGGACAAGGCAAAAAGCTTTCTGCAGTAGGGGCCGTACACCTATCAGATGGACTGACGATCTGAAACTTGTTAGTAGCAATTGGATGCAGGACGCACAAAATAGGGACAGATGGAAAGGACTGAGGGAGACTTATGTCCAGCAGTGGACTCGTATGGGTTGAAGATGATGATTATATATATATATATATATATATATATATATATATATATATATATATATATATATATATATATATATATATATACTAGCTGACACGGCAAACGTTGTTCTGCCAATTAAATTATTTTTATCTATCTATTCATCTATCTGGCGATGTATATCTATCTATCTATTAATCTATCTGACCCGGCAAACGTTGTTCTGCCATATTAATTATTTTTATCTATCTATCTTTACATCTATCTGCCGATGTATCTCTATCTATCTAACTATCTTTTCATCTATCTATCTACATATCTATCAATCTATCTGACCCGGCAAACGTTGTTCTGTCATATTAATTATTTTTATCTATCTATCTTTCTATCTATTCATCTATCTGCCGATGTATCTCTATCTATCTAACTATCTATCTAGATAGTCATCTATCTTTCTATCCATCTATCTATCTAACTATCTATCTATCATTATATCTATCAATTTATATGACCCGGCAAACGTTGTTTAAATTTTTGAAATGGCTATTAAAAAATATGTGTTGTTGATAGAAGGGTGAAAATTTAGAATTGTATATATTTTTTAATGCAACATCATAAAAGAATGAAAATGAAAAATTTTGTCCAAAGCATTTATAAAAATGTTTGTGGTGAACCACCCTAATCACTGAGGGGTATGAAAAATATATTACGACCTATTCTCAGACCGACTATTGTTATTTTCGATTGCCATCTTGCAACCCTATTGCGTATCTGTGGATAAAATTAAAAGAAAATGAAAATCTTGATGGAAAAATAGGGGTTGATCGTAGAGGGGTATAAATTTAGGGTTGTATGTATTTTTGAATGCTGGTCCACCCTTAACTTTCAGGAGGATGAAAGATAGATGTTGTCCGATTCTCCGACCTAACCGATAAGCAAACAAAATTTCATGAGAATCGGTCGAGCCATTTTGGAGGAGTTTAACAAATGAAAAATAGGGGTTGATGTTAGAGGGGTGCAAATTAAGGGTTGTATGTATTTTTGCATGCTGTATCATGAAAAAAATAGAACAGAAAATTTTGTCTGAAAAATTAAGGGGTGGACCCTTAACATTTAGGGGGATGAAAAATAGAATAGATGTTGGCCGATTCTCAGACCTACCCGATATGCACACAAAATTTCATGAGAATCTGACGAGCCATGTCGGAGGAGTTTAACTTCTAACACCGTGACACGAGAATTTTATATATTAGATATACATATATATATATATATATATATATATATATATATATATATATATATATATATATATATATATATATATATATATATATATATATATATATATATATATATATCAGGGGCGGCTAGTCAAAGGAGGCTAAGGAGGCTAAACCTCCTCAATAATATTCCGTGTATCACTAATATATATATTATATTGAATAGTCAGCATTCAGCATATTCATATTAAACAAAATCATATTATTTTATGCACCTACCTTCCTTTCAACCTACATTATATAATATAATTTATTAATTAAGATAGAAGATATTTACATTTACTGCATTTCATTCATTTCAAGATTAGTGGCAACGCTGCGGAAAGCTTAGAAAGGTATATTCTCAACGTTCATTATGCCTGCCACAGAAAAGCAAACTCACACCACTCAAAAACAAATACTCCGAATGAATACTTCATTGAAATAGAAAACCAAAACACATGTACATGGCAACACCGATAAAGTCCAGTCTTATAAAATGTCGACCAATCACAACTATAGAATCTCCCTGACATCGAGTAAAGTCGTTGATTGAATCGTAGTATGATCCTAATTCGTACTGTCTGAATAATGGACGCCAGAATCAGCTCGCGTTACGCCTATTGTTTTAAAATCAGTTTGATTACTGAAATTAATTTCAAAAATTTCAATGGTGACTTAGTGGAATTTTTGTTATCCCATAACTTTAGTGCCCTAAGTTATGAGGATAAAGTTTTGATAAAAACAAAAAAACCTACCCCTGAATTAAACAATTTGGTGCAGCGTAACAGAAAACAAAACCGCGGTTTTAATACATTATGAGAGACATCCTTGCCTAACCGGATCACAGGTAAAAAATAAATTATTTTGTTGGCAGTGTTTACTTTTTACTAGTGAAAATGTCTGTGTTTGGGGCCGCTTAGGATTTGAGGATTTAATTCTATACCTAGTTGAAAGTGAGGAATTTTTCACCGATAAAGTAACTTTAAATACAGCACGCAGATTAATATCTTACTTACAATATAAGGAATTTATATATTTTTTAAACATCTTTAAATTAATTTTTGAACAAACAGAAATAGTTTTTCAAATCTTACAGCACAAGTTTTCAGATGTAATTTACTCACGAAATCGGCTCAAGTTTCTTTTGGAAAAAATTTCAGAATTTCGTGCAGAAGTTTATTTTAAAAAACTATTTTCTGTATTTCAAACTACTGATGATACGACTCAATTTAGCCCAAAACGAAAGAAATTCAGTTACGCAGATATGGGGCTTCACTATAAGCAAATATTTTATGAAATTTTGAATACTATTAGGGGTCAAATAGAAATAAGGTTCTCTGATTTGAAAGAACTGCATTTCTTCGACTTAATAAAAATTTGTTTACCGGATTTTCGGCTAATTTTCCAGATAACCTTTTGGAAAATTTATGTCAAAAATACACTTTTTTTGATAAGGTGGCCATAAAAAATTAACTGTGTGTTGTTTATAATGACAATGAAATTTTGGGGCAAAATGAAAATCATGTGAGGACTATTAAATACCTTTTTGATAATGATTTGAATCAAGATTTACCCCAAGTTTATAAACTCTTATGTCTAATTGTTTCTATCCCGGTGACATCGGCTTCCGTAGAGCGCTCGTTTTCCACTCTTAAGAGAATTAAAACTTATTTACGAGATTCAATGAGCCAGAATCGTTTGAAAATATTAGTTTGTTGTCTATTGAAAAGGAATTGGTAAAACTTTTGGCAAAAGACAAAAAATTTTATGAGGATATTATAGATCATTTTGCTAACGTTAAAGATCGCAGAATCCCGCTAATCTTCAAAAATATATAATAACTTTTTATTTGCTCTCACCAGCTGTTAAAAAATTCGTTAAGTAGGTAGGTAGGTATCTATTTTGTAAAAGAAAAAAATTTGATGAATAGATGAATTGATTAAGTGGCTGAGAAGTGTTTTTGTGAATATTGTAAATAGGAGTTGTAGGTCTCAAGGTAGACACACTCGAAAGTGAAAACAAATTAATAGCTTAGGGTGCTTGTCTTACTTTGATTTTCTTTAAATTATAAGGCGGTTGACCTTGAAATCCTAAAATTTTTTGCCTATGGTGTATTTTTTAACACCTCTTGTAGCCTCCTCAAACCAAAACCTCACGAGCCGCCACTGATATATATATATATATATATATATATATATATATATATATATATATATATATATATATATATATATATATATATATATATACCATGTACTACTTTATATATAGTAACTGCCCGGACACGCTTTGCTGAGCATTCAATTTTTGAATACAAAATGGCGAATGCCTAAGATCAACTGCCCAGCAAAGTGTGCTACAAATTCATGTTCGCAGAAACTTCATAAAAAGAAGTGTTGGAGTTTAGCGCTCTAATATATTTATAATATAGCTTATTTTCCAAATTTCAAATGATATTATGATTTTGTGAATAATTAGTACAATTTCCAGACGTGCGCTTCATGCAGAAGAATCCTAAAATAATTGCAGAAAAAATTGAGCATATGATTATGATTTATGTTCACCTGAACAATATATTGGAGAAAGTTAACAAAGCTTCTCAGGTGCTATATTTATCTCTCACCGGAGTGGTATTTACAATGAATATCTGCTTCCTTTACAACTGCTACTTCGAATATTATGTAAGTAGAACAGAAAATAGTTCAGTTTTTCCTTGAAGAAATCTTTCAGATCAAAAATAATTCATACTCTTCTTTGAGTTGGTTTTTATGGGAGGCGATGACGTGGATTGGATTTTTGTATATTTGTTATATCTGTCATTTCACTTTGAACGAAGTATGTCTCAGAAATCAAGATCTATTCAAAAATAATAACATGTAATGTATTTTTCCAGGCTAAGAGAGTCGGTGTTACATTACATAAATTGTTATTAGAAGATCTTTGTCCCACTCTATCGGCAAAGGTGAGTGAAATCTATGTGTTTTAATATTCAAAACTTAAGATTCAATTATGATTTAAAACGATTCACTTATGAAACAACGCAAGCAAAATCGAAATTACAAATTATAATCAATGAAAGCAGAATTTAGAAATTGTTCAATACAAAAAAGTTGAGAAAAAACTTCAATTTTAATTCACGATATTTCATAATTAGGAATACATATATATATATATATATATATATATATATATATATATATATATATATATATATATACATACATATAATCTCATGATCTCGACTTGATGAAGAACTCTACAATAAATTTGTAAACTTGACTAAATTCAAATAGCGATAACTCGTTTTTTTCAAATGGAAACCCTCTTTTTTCCCCACAAGGATCGATAGACTATTGAATTTACAAAAAAATTTCTAGAATAACACATATGCCTATCGTGAAGCGTTTTTGCGTGAAAAAACATTTTCTCTAAACTTATGGGTTTATTCAACTTATTATTACCAGTAGGTGGCCAGTTCACTACAGACTAGCCGTACGCCAAATTTGAAATCTCCAACTTTCAAGGTATTAAAATGCTTCTATTAATCCAATTATATATAATTAACTCATGTAATAGTTGGTTATTAATTGGTAATTTTAATTTTGTACAATAAAGAAATTTGTACTGTAAATAAAAGTGTACCTAGAAGGCAATAAATTACAAAATGAATAGTTTAAGATGAACAAATGATCTCTGTGCCTTTTTCTCAAATCAGGCCAATTATTTTTCAATAATTAAGTTTTTAAAACTATGTTCAAAACTTTCAGAAATGTGAAAAATATTTTGTTAAATAGTTATTGTTTTCTTAAATAAAAATCTACTATACGCTCACTTATATGACTCAGAAGAGAATGAGTTTATCCCACTACTTCATTCTTTTTTAATCATAGAAATATACCGTAACCTGATTTTTTCTAGTTTAAAATACACATGAAGATTTCCAAGGAATTACTATCGCTTTCATGACAAATTGAAAGTTTAAATAACGTTCTTTGTTATTATAACTGAAAAATTTACTCAAATATCCTTTGAATAAATGCCGTTTTGTCTTGAAGTTCTGAAAATAGTATGAGTTTAGCGAATACTAAATACCTGATATGAGAGATACTTTCATTGTTAGTGGTAAAAACAATATAATGTTGAACAATATCTTAATTTAGTCTATTTTATGTTTCAGATGTCCCTTTTCTCTAATCATGTTATAAATGCCCAGTTAGAATGTAGTGCGTGTGGTTTTTTTCAAGTAGATGGATCCCTTATCTACCTGGTGAGAAATTTGATTTGATGACAATAAAAAACTTTAATTTTATGATATGAAACAATTGAATATTGCCGTTGATGTATATCGAAAAACTGATCACAAATCAGTTTTATACCACTTCATATAAACCATTACCTATATACGAGGGTTGCTATTTATATTTCTGGCCTAATAATGAAAAAACAAATATGTAGGATCGAAATTGGTTTTATTGTTTTTCAAAATATTCTCCATGATGATCAATACACTTTTGCATGCGTTTGAACCAATTTTCAAAGCACTTTTTCCAGCCCGGTTGAGGTAACTGCAAAACATGCGTTTTGAATGCATCAACCGCTTCTTCGGGGGTCGAAAACCGTTGTCCGCGTAATTTATTTTTGATGTGTGGGAACAAGAAGAAGTCATTGGGTGCCAAATCAGGGCTGTACGGTGGATGACCCATCATTTCTATCTTTCGCTCCGTCAGAAATTCCTTTGTTTGAGTCGATGTGTGAGAGCTCGCATTGTCATGATGAAGAATGATTCGCCTGTTCTTCTGCTTTTTTCGATATTCTCCGATGACTTCTGGCAAACAAATGGTCGTGTACCATTCAGAATTGACGGTCCTGCGTTGCTCTAACGCCACTGTTGCCACATGACTGTTAATGCCGAAGAAACAGGCAACCATTTGTTTCGATGCGCTTCTTCATCGAACAAATTTTGTTGGTTTTGCCTCGTCTTGGAAGACCCATACAGTTGATTGCTGTTTTGTTTCCGGCTCATATGCATAGATCCATGATTCGTCACCTGTGTAGATGTTATACGCAGCCTTTGATGTACCTTGAACATATTTTTCCAACATTTCCTTGCACCAATCGACACGAGCCATTTTTTGAGCGTTTGTCAGGTTATGCGGGATCCAACGCGAACAAATATTTTTGACGCCCAAATGTTCATGCAATATCTTGTTGATGCTAGTCATACTAATGTCCAAAGACACCTCTATCTCACGGTATGTCACATGACGATGTTGCTTTATCAGTTCACCCACAGCATCGATCTTTTCCGGCACAACAACGGATTTTGGACGACCTGCACGGGATTCGTCCTGGATCGAACATCGACTACGATTAAATTCGTTAAACCAGTTTTTTATAGTGCTGTAGGATGGCGCTTTATCGCTGTATAAAGAATTAAGTTCATCGAAGCACTCTTGTCTTGACAATCCGCGTCGAAAGTTATGAAAAATAATCGCACGAAAATGTTTACGATTCAATTCCATTTTTTGAAAGAGAGGAACTTTTCAATTCATTGTAAACAACACAAATGAAGCTATAATGGTAAATTGTCTGCAGAATTTATGTTTAAAAATATCAAATTATCGTTTGGAAACGTCAACGGTCGCCTAGCAACGCTTAATGTTGCCAAGGCCAGAAATATAAATAGCAACCCTCGTAATACTATGTAATCACGTTTCATCAACCAACTTGACATCATCAGGAATTGTCGATAAAACTGAAGTTTTAATCTTAGCATAGGAAGTTCTAACATCGTATGTAGTCATCCATTTTATAACTTTTCAAGTAATATCAAGTTTACTTTAACTATTAATAGATTGATACTATCCTTTTGATTGAGAAATGTTTGGTAATAGATTTTTAATATGAATATATCATAAAAGAGATAAGTATTATTTGAATCAGGTAGTAGATTTTTCAGTTTGACATATTTTTTATCACAACTAACTTTTCATAAACAACACTTCTTTTTCATGATTTATTTTATCTATAGGATTATCAAATATTCATTTCAGCTTATTATCAGAGCAATAACTTTAATCCAAATTTATCGAAAATATGTGAAGGATCACTTTTGTGACGTGGTTGGTACGATATATAAATTTGATGATCAGTTTATCATTTTGGAAAGAATTACCTATATTTCACAGTTTTTTATAAAGTATATTTTGCATATAAGCTTCGCAATTAAATTGTTCCTGTAGTTTCACTAAAATCTAGATCCTTGATAAGATTATTTCAAAGAGACTATTAAGTTTCATTACGAGGACAAAGATACATATTATCTAATATTTCAAAAGGATTGTGTTCGCAACTCTACAATTCATATAACTGCACATTTGTCTTCAATATCTGAGAAATGACTTAAGAATAAATTTATCTTTTTATAACACATTTTTAAAATAAGCTATACAGTCAATATTACATGAATATACATTTCAGTTTGTTGGAGCTACTTTTACATACATGATAGTGATGCTGCAATTCAAAGAAGGATCGGACAATGAATGCTGATTGAATTTTCTGTTATACCTGTAGTATATATTACAAGAATAATAGAAGAAAAAGTCACTACAAAAATGATCGAAGTAAATGTTGAAGGTTCCATCCTAGTCAGGCGAAAAACACCAAAAAATTAAAAACATTCGCCTTCTCTATCATAGTTACACATTTCACTTTCAATAATATTCATGTTTCAGTTGTCATATTAATAGTCAGACCTTTTTTTGGTGCATATCTATAGGTTCAATAAAACCCAAAATGTTCATACTATGGCTGCATGAACTTATCCTCATAGTTTACTTACAGTATGACACACTTATTGAGTATTAAATAAACATAAACATTGTATAAGTGTGCTCTTGAAATATGTTTCATTTCATTTGCACATTAAAAAATCTTGTTATGTCGATATATATATATTATAATTTTTTTTTAGTAAATCTTCAGGTGTCTATTCCTCTATTACTGTTTACAATCATTATCTTCTGCGTGAAGTTGTGAATATTGAAAAGAAAATATTTTCACTATTATTTTTGGTGCGTTTTAGTAGATTTATTCATTTCATTTACAGGTATATCTATTAGCATGCATTATGAACATAAATACGAAGCTAATTAAAGATTAATATATTTAAAAAATTTTAATTATAAAGATTAATGAATATTCATTGAGGATTCAATTAGTGGTGAATATAGTAGGGGAACTTTGATATATTCCTTTGGATGTATATTATATTTATTATAAATCAATTCAAACCCAATATATTTTTTTCATTAAAATTATCATCAAAGAATAGCAATTTTGAATAATAACTATTAAACTCCTACCATAATTGAATAAAATGTATAATCCAAAGTATCATAATCTATAATGCTATATGCTAATGATTATCAAATAAAAATCAAGGGGGTACCCACTGGTTTGTATTTCAAATGAAATATCCTCTCAATTACCTTTACTTTCTATAGGGATTTCCACAAAAATTCTTTGAAACTCCTCAATATATCTTCTCACTAACAATATTCTCCTCAGAGAGTACCCCCTTTATAAAAATTGTTCATCATTCTTACATTGTTGGATGTTCCTTCAAGTTTTTTCCCATCAAATTTTCTCTTAGTAGGCTTCCAATCTGCTAATTTTTGTCTTATATTTTTCAAATAATCAATCATTAATGTACCAGAAGGAAAAACATAATCAGTATTACTCTACAATTTGAAAATGTCATGAATAGATTCCTATTTAACAATTATGAATATGCTCACCTCTGTAAATCCCATGAGAAGTAACATCTCTCTAGCACCCTTTGTAGGTAATATTTTTTTACATAATAATACACTGTTTTTTCTCAGTGACTTATACCTTATATTATCAGGATTTTTCAAAATATTATCTGCTACTTTAGTAAAAAAGTCCTTAATTTCATCCAAATCGCAAGAAGAATTCGATTCCATCAAATTGGTTATTTTTTGGAAATTCATTTTAGCTTAATTCAATATAAATCTACGGCTTTGTTAGTAAAAACATGAATAATCAAGGCCATCGCTCTGTCACTCTAGTCATACGTAATTTTTTGTCCGATAAAATGATAATTGATAACAGAACAGAGCAAAACAGCAATTCCTAAAATTTTGTAGAGGTTATTGGTTAAGTGTAGTGATGGGTCGTTATTCGTGTAACGTTATTTTGGAGCGGTATTTTTTGATAACGCACCGTCGCGTTACCGATTAGCCAAATAACCCAATCCAAAATACCGTCGATGCGCGCGCTGCGACTGAAAATTGGTTGGGAGTCACTGTCGGCATGAAACAAAAAATTACTATTACTTTGTTCTATGAATATTGTTTTTATCATAGAATTTGAGGTTATCATGGATTATATTTAGTTAGCGGGAAATTTGAAGTATTTCCAGAAGATGTATCCCAGTAATGATCAGTTAATGTCAACGGATGGTTGTCCAATCAAGCAAAAAAAGGTTTATCATATTCAATAAATAAATCAGGTACAAAACATACGAATATATATATATATATATATATATATATATATATATATATATAAATGTATTCAAGGTACCTACAGAAAACAAAAAATGTGAAAAAATAAACTATTCATCAAAAAGCGTGAAAAAAAAAAATAAAATTCAGGTACATGAATATTTTGTGTGGTGAAAATAAAAACTACATTTATAATAAATAAAACAACACATTTTATATGGAAATTTCCCATCTGTCATTAGCTTCCTGTATTAGTGTGGATAAACAACAAACTCTCGACTTTTCCAGACTGATGCCTATTTCTCCTGTCTGATAGAACTTGTCCAGATTTGGAAAAATTTCTTTCAGAATGAACGGATGTTGCCACTGTAACAAATTTCTGTCTGACGAGATTGCTCAGTTCAGGATAATAATTGTGGAAATTATTTTTCCACCAATTCATCGAATTCTTCGATGTATCTTTGATCCTCGATAATAGCCGACGATTGTGCTGCCCTTGAAGGCTGGTAAGCTGCCTTTTTTTATCCAAACTTTTCCAAAAGAAGGTGAGAGGGCACAGAATCAGGGAAAACGATGACATTGACGCGCCGAAACTCGTTTATTTTTCAGCTTGTTAAATAACCAAAAACGGCTGTCAATTGTCAATGTGACAGTAGCAGTTGCGATAGATGATAAATCTCGCTCCGAAATAACGTTATTTTGGAGCGGTATTTTTGTGGAGCGAGCGCTACTGGAGCGTTACAAGTGTGGAACCGCTTTTCCCATCACTAGTGTTTACACTTTTACAGTTTACGTTTTGTAGAAACCACAGAGCTCACATTGGTTTCTTCTGGTAAATTTATAACGATTCAGGCAGTGTTGCCAACTCGGTGTATTTTTCACCAAAACTGGCGGATTTCAGTGTGCCAAAGAGAATTTTAAGAAGAGTGAGAGGAGTGTCTCAAAGTCTCTATTACTTAAAAAATATTATTATTAAGAAGTTGTATGAATGTATTTTATTTTTGTTCTCAGAATAAGACATTTTCTTTATAGTTTCCTTGTAAACAATTGTTTTTTTTAATAAATATTTTTAATATTCTCTTTTGTATCAAAATTCTATAGTACTTGTCTATTCAAAACAAACTTTGTTCCAATAGAAATAGGGCAAGTGCATAAAACCGATTTTTTGCAATAATGAGTAGCCTTGGGGTAAAACAAGGTATTTTATTTTTGCAGTTTTACACCCTTCCCCTTAATTCTAACACTTAATGTTTAAAACCCGCTTAATTCTGTGAAATATACAATAATAAGCGAATTTTAAATATAACCCCTCTTTCCAACTAAGCCCTATTGAATTACGACATGTGTCCGTGACCCACAGACATATAAAATACAAATGTCTGTGCCGTGACCTTATGTTCATCAGATCCATTTTTAATGATGTATTTTGAATCTCAAATTTGGTGAAATCTGGTGAATTTTGAGGTTACGATTTGAGAATTCTGAAATTTTATAGTTGGCAACACTGGATTCAGGGCTCAATGAAATTTCAATGCCACGAGATTCTTCTCTTAATGACACCTATATATCGATGTACATGATGAAAATATAAATTTTTCTTACTCTTACACATTTCCATTCGAATCAGCCAATCATAAGCTGTCGGAGAATATTGTCGTGTTTGACGATGACATCATTTTAATACTTTTTTAGAAATATGCTGCTGTTGCAGACAAAATTTATTCAT
Organism: Cynegetis impunctata; assembly: GCA_030704885.1. Taxonomy (NCBI): domain Eukaryota; kingdom Metazoa; phylum Arthropoda; class Insecta; order Coleoptera; family Coccinellidae; genus Cynegetis; species Cynegetis impunctata. The sequence continues at coordinate 49,051 of JARQZK010005246.1, read as the reverse complement.
TTGATATATTTAATTTTATCTGAGCGCTTGATTAATATAAGAATAAATGAAGGGATCGTAATACTTATGGTTCGTGGAAAGGATTTACAACTTAAAATTGAATAATACATGTATAGATATATTTCCTTTTTCAGTTATTCCAATTATTTCTTTAATCATTTTAAAATTTTCAATATATTAATCATTACTGTAATATCTTTTAAAATAGGATTTGCTGATTATGAATATAATCTCTCTACTTTTCCAGACAACGACATTTCTGATTCAAAACACATTCAATAATCTGCAGCAATCCATTGCTCAGTTGTTGAGCACTGTACGGCGAATCCAGTGGTGGTACATGTATAAAAATGCATTTTCCCCTATTCTGCCTCAATGACGTGTAGTAGATGTATTCACATAAATATCTGAAGTAAATAGAGTATATTAAACAACAAGGTTTGAAAACGAGTTGTTTTACAATACCTTTTATACGACTGCAAATAGAAACCACGCACGGTTGCTATGGAACTCAGCCAGCTTGAAACACTGCAGAATTTTGGCGTTATTAGGAGAGTACCAAAAAAAAATTTCAGTAAACGAGAGATGCGTGTGCAAAGGTGACATATCCGTGCGTAAATTGTTTTACGTAGTACCTCTTTCCGAGCAAGTTTTCCATGCGCAAAACCTTTATTTTCTGAGCAGTCGTATAAAAAATATTTTACAATACAGGTTACATAACCTGAATAACTACGAAATGTATTCTATACCTTCCTGCATTTTCGGATGCTTCATATTTAATAACTTCGTTTGTGTTATTCAAAACACTACATACATCTTTAACATTTATACTAGTGGGTATACAGTCTTCACCCACATCTGCTCTACAAGCTTCTCCTGTTGGATGTTTCTTTCCATAACAATCCAATCTTTCATACCCATTTCTGTTTGCTTTCTTTTCGATTGTTATTTTTCTTGCCTCACTAGATACACCAACATGAATAACTAGCTGAAAACGATAGTCTTAAATAAAATATGTTAAAAAACACAGGAAAGTTGAGTGTATCATTCTTCATTAGTTTATAGTAGGTAAAAGTTTTTTATTGTTGAATGTTGTTTTCTTAGCATGTTAACATATATCAAGCAATACATTAATTTCAAGAAATATATTTCAGTTGTTTAAGAATCAATCTCCGTGGTCATTTGCCATGACATATGCCGTATTAAGGTACGTACAGATAAGCTTGCTTAACCTAAATATATGTAATCAACTAAAAAAATTGAACAGAAATAATTTTGCATAATTTTTCAAATGTATTATCAGGATCAAATGGGCGAGGAGTTCCTTATCAACAATAGTGCGAACACATATGTCTGGAATTAAAAAAAACTATTGTGAGGCAGGGGAGGTTATGTATGTAAGTGAAAATTGTAAATCCATTTGTCACAAGCAGTTTATCGACAAGCGTCTTAACATAATTATAATTCATATCTATATTTGATGCCAAAGATATCTTAACTATTGACAGAACCGTAAAGGAAAGGTATATTACTCTACAAGGGCAGAAAGTTTGAGATTCCTGCACTGCGCACGGCCACAACTTATTGTTAGGTTTACGAGTACAACAACCTTCATGTTTTTTTAATTACATACTCGAAAGTTACATACAATTTGTTCTCGTTTCCTATCTCAGAAACTTTGTAAAGGTTTCTTGGAAGATAACCTATTCTATTCCGAAACGCAAAATCCACGAAATAAGATTACCAAGTTGCAAAGTAAAAGAAAATACTTTGTGACTTAAATGTTACTTTGAATTTATCGTTAACTCATTAATTAAAAATGTTGCTGGGCAGATGAAATTAAATTAGATACGTCATCGCTAGAAACGACTACACTTTGATTTTTCTGCATTATGAAGTTTTAAGACTTTAAAGAAATTATACTGAAACTAGTTTATTTCTAGTGAAGTCTGATACTTTACAAATAGTAGTGGTTACCTCTGGTTTCAACAAATTCCACATTTTCGGTATTTTGTTTTCAACGTCTGTGTAGGAAACTGGTATTTCATATTTTAAAACTTTGTAGCCTTGAAATTCATCTGGTAATAGTTTAACAGCTTCCCAACTAGCATTGATCTTGTGATAGCCAAAGGGGCCGAAACCAGTTACTAAAATACTTTTTTCGTCACCCGATTCCTGGAATTCCGCCATTATCGGTTTGAAAGTTTATATTTCACTTATGCCTGCAGGAAAGGTAATCTCATATTTATTTTGGTAGACTGATTTATGTCCTATAAGAAGTTAGAGTATTACACACCCGTATATTGAACATCTTGAACATCCAAAAATAACAGTTGGAAAATTTTTAAAGTAAACAATATAATCTTCCACGAATTGTGAACCTACATTTACGTAATTATTATTAGTGTAGTAATTGTAACAAAAAATACCTTGCTGACTATTTCACTCATTCCATTTTTAGTGAGAAAGTTTCCATAGCTACTCTCGTTTCACAGCGATAAAACATGCAAGCCGGCAAAACTTACTATGTTAGTATTTCAGCGATTATATAACTCATGTGTGAATGAGCCAATAGAATCCGTGAATTTTGCATAACGACTGCGTATAGATAAGTGAATATACCCTTGACGACGTGATATAATCGTTTTGGTGTTTCGCCTCGTGTCAAAATGTGAATGTTTTCTCATATTGACTGTGTTTTGACGTTTGTCAAAAAAATTAATATGTTTTTATTCGTTATATAATCGTAACGAATACCACTCGAGCAATCGAAAATAATCAATTATACTGACCTCGGCACTCGGCGTATTTTTTTAAAACACCACTCGAGCTGCGCTCTCGTGATGTTTCGCAAAATACGTCTCGTGACTCGGTAGTATAATCGATTATTTTCGATGCTCTTGTGATATTATTACTGATAATATTTTGACATTTCTCACATGAATCGTTATTTCCTTGACTTTCTGAAATGTGACCATATTATTGTTAGACATATTTTCTCGTGAAATAGTCATGTCGAATACCACTCGAGATGAAATTTAAGCAGGTAAAATTTCTCTCTTGTAACATTCAAGTTTGTTGCTTAGACAATTTCGCTCATGACATTTTTTCCAAAATCACTCGCCTAACGGCTCGTGATTTTGATACAAATGTCATTCGCGAAATCGCCTAAGCAACAAACTTTCATATTACAATCGAGAAATTTTGCCGGCAAAATTTCATCTCTAGTGGTATTATATATGAAAATTTATTAATATTACGTGTTTTCCTTCATTTGTATGACTTTAAGAAAATAAGGAGATCAGTAGTGTAGGTATATTCATCCTGTGCCAAAGTAGCAACGTTAAGGCATAGAGGAATCTTTAATAAGAAATTTGTTTTGAAATAATAGAAAAAAGTATTGGTTACCCAATCATTGCTTTCTGAAATTGAAACAATGAAACAATAATCTAGACAAGATCAACGAAATTTTTATGTGCTGTATTCTTTGTTGTTTTTGAAGTAAAACTTCTTTTTCGACGGTGTGAATTGGATTTTATGAAACGAAAATGAGATGGCTATAGATGGCTGGTAGTACGTGTCTTTGCGCCTGCGTACTACGAAAAAATATAAAAAATCATAAACCTTATAATTATTATCGAATACTCCTGATAGTCAATATTCATGTCATTCTCTCGTAGGCTAGTTTTCTGAAGTTTCACTTCTGCCGTGCGTGAAGTGCATACACACAATAATTTTTCAGATACAGAATGGTTCTTAACATTGAACCATTTTGACCTTATTATCGAACGGATTAGATGGTTCCATTCATTCACCTTACAGAGACATCTCGTTAAGACAGATTCACGATAAGAAAATTAGGAATATCTTTGAGTATTTGAAAAGTTCAATATTATATATATATATATATATATATATATCATATATATATATATATATATATATATATATATATATATATATATATATATATATATATTTTAAAATATAAATATATATATATATATATATATATATATATATATATATATATATATATATATATATATATATATATATATATATATATATATATTTGCTTCTATGTTGTGCGAGTTACGTTGCTTGATTAAAATTCAAACAGAAAAAATACTGTATACCATTAGGGAATAAAATCGGTGTTCATGTTACAACTATTGTTCTTAATCCACCTATCATTTGAGAACAGAAATATTTTATTGAGCAGTAAATTCAAAAATTTCAATGATAACTGTAGACTTGATTTTCCTCTGAATATAGAAGAGGAATCTTGTAATATTTAAACATATAAATTTTTTAAAATTAACCGTTTGGAATTACATCAACCGACTGTAGAGAAAGCTTAAAGAAAATTTTACAGAATTTAGGTATCTCAGCAAATATTAATTTAACCACCGAACTGATGAGACGGCTATGGTTCGTACTGTCGAACTTAGACGTAACAGCTACAGCTGACAGCTCTCCAACTGGATGAAAAGTATAATATATAAATCTAAAATCATAAACATAACGACATATAAACACTGTCGCCTAAAATAAAGATATTTATATTTTTATAGGTTACTGCTTACGTTAAGCTCATTTTTATTCATCTGAGTACTAAAATTAACAAACCAACTTATAAGAAATTACTGACACTTCCACTCTTCAATGTCAACTTTGTTGACAGAATACAATACAATCATACGCATACGAACGAAACGAATGACATCTGTCGTCTATTCTATGCGTTCAAATATCATCATAGAGGAAGATATATAAATGTCATCCAGATTCAAACTTTCATCAATTCTTTTAAATTCATTTAACCACAATCCACAATATTCTTTCAATTTATCTGATACAGTAATTACATTTCAGAATAGCGATTTGATTTCGAGGATAAAAGTCCATCAGAAATTTCTCCTTGTTAACTTCTTGTAGCTTCATCTACGATACTAGGCAAAAATGAAACCGAATTAGTCACTTTCAAATCCTGTTCAAATAGTTTAGTTGAATTATAAAGTTTTAGTTTAGAAGCCCAAAGAATTTTTTTGATCGTACATTTCAATAGGTAATTCTTTTCAAAATATCGCAAGAAATTTTCAAACAAATAAATCTAGAACCGGAAAAAATTATTGTTTGCAAGAAATTGAGTAATATTCGGTAAATAATAGGATTTAAAATCATAAAAATACATTTCTTAAAGGTCCTTCTTAGCGGTGAATATTTCTGGAGGTGCCCCGCATTCGTATCAATAATATTGAATCTGCTATTTCCAAGACTTACATTGCTTCTGTTTCCTAAAAATGAATTATTTTTAGTTTGTTCCATATAGTGACGATATTCCATATTGACTCAAAAATATTGATAGTGTGCGGCTTGCAGTTTTAATTTAGACGACAATGGGTTTTTACAAACTAGAAAAGTTTTTATCGTGTACAAAATTCAATGGGTATTAAAACTAAAGTAATCTAGGTGAAATAGTGGCACTAATTTAGTCAGTTATCTTCCATAATCTTGATGATGAATGATTTATAACACAAGTGAATAAGGGCATGTTAACCTTGTAATTAATTATAACTGTAGATGTCATACAGCTGTCATAATTACAGTGTTATATAGTAGATCATATGTAACATAGTAGACCTAACCTTTATAACGTCTATGCTTTGTACTGCGGCAGGGCGCAACATAGAAAGCAGAATTGTTCTCCATCAATTTATTGTTTATAGTAACATTAGTAACCAAACTGTTAACCTATTCCACAAATATTTGATTTTTACGTCGAGCACTTCAAAGTTTAGTCATTATTTGCTCAAACTAATTAGTTATTTATGATTTAATTCTTATCATATGAACGTCTTTCAACTATTGGTTAATATTTAGTATATTTTTATTGAAGTATTTTATGCTGAAAATTCCAATAAGATGAGACAAGTTCTGCCTTTTTCGCGATTCATAGGTAATATTACATTCAACAATTTAGAGAGAAACCACATTAGAAACTATGCCAGACATATTCCTGGAGATAACATAGTAAATTTGGACGAAAAGACATTGACTGGAAGACTGATGATTTATTTGAAAACTCAAAAGACTGAATTAGACCAAAAGACTGAAACTTCCAATGCCAAGGAGGCTTTCAGTAACTTTAAAAAAGGAACTTTAGATTTTGTAAATTTACCATGTGATAAGCTGATATCTTTCATTAATACTTTGGAAAATAAAGAAATAGTCAAAAGTGACAGAGAGTTTTATAGAATACTAAAACAAGTGGATGGTGAGTCTTGTTTTCATCAACAGCACTTAAAGCCTGTAGATATTCTAAATATATTAGATGCATACATGAAATTGTTACCGAATAGGGTAACTGAGTTGAAGTTTTATAAAATTGCTATAGATCATTTATATTCTATGAAGGAACAGTTGAAAGGAAAAGATTATATGAGATTTATCTTTTATATTGGACTGATGAAAAAAAGTGATAAATCTAATAAAATACTGAGGCACACATTGGCTTTGTTGACGAATGAGGAGATAAACCTGTTATCTTCTGAAGAACTATGTATTATTGCATATTCAACATTCAAAACAAGTACTAAAATTTCAAATAAGAATATACTGGCAAGAATCAGAAATTATTTGAATGATAATTTAATGCTATTGAAAGATCCAGCAATATTTGTAACTTTGATTAAAAGCTTAAGGCAGAATCGATATTGTGATGAAGATATCTTAGCTACCATTTCATGTGCCTTATTTTTTAACAAAGCATTTGAGTTTTACACATTTCAAACATATAGCCATCTATTAGCATTATATTCTGATAATTTGTATTATGATGATAAGTTGATAGAATTTCTTATGAAGAAGTGTCTGGAGGAATTGAAAAATTATTCATCTGACAAGACTGGTAGTGAAAAAATAAGGGGAAAAGATATAGTGAGACTTCTTTGGGGACTGAGTAATCTAGGCTATAATCATCTTGATAAAGAAAATATAAGGAACGTTCTTGTTCCTAAAATAATTGAAAAAATTAAATCATCCGAACTTGATTTGAATGCTAGGATAAATATTTTCCATTATTTGTGGATATTGAATTATAAATGTTACGAGTTGTTACCCTATATTTTTGAAAGTGGCAATAATCTAGAAGAGGGTGAGTTTCATCTCAATTCAATATTAATGAACTGTATTTTATGCTAGATATTACAATTCTCATTGTTTAGTGACTTCAGTAGTACCAAATAGCATTTTAGTCCATATATATATATATATATATATATATATATATATATATATACATATATATATATATATATTATATATATATATTATATATATATATTATATATATATATTATATATATATATATATATATATATATATATATATATATATAAATACATATGAGAGAAAATTATATGTATTGCTGCTATTGGTGTTTTTCCAATTCAGTTTGAATACCTTCCAAAAGCATAAATTTTTAAAATATTTAAATAATTTTACTCATTCAAAAGGAGTAATGTTCTGTGTACTATTTTTCAAATAACATAGTAGTATAGTTTTATACTTAATTAATGTGCATTTTCTAGTTCAATCTTGTAGTACAATAGGAAGAAAAGATGACTATGACTCTACCTCCTAAAATTTTCAAAACACTTTGATTATCAATGATTAATTATTAAGGCTCTTTTCAAGCTGAATGAGAAAGAAATTAAAATAAAAGGTTCAGTATTCTCAGTTTTGAAGATATGAATAACTAACAATTTGAACAAAACTAAATTTGAATTTACTACGTTTATTATCACAAAATATTTTGTGATAATAAACGTAGTAAATTAAAATTTAGTTTTGTTCATCATGTTAAATTATCACATAGTAACGACGGATTCTATCAACTAACTAACAATTTATTGTATTTTCAGTTTTAAACAACAAGAATAATAAACAAAAATGGAATCAGCTTCTTACATGTATTTTTCACGAAGATCTCCCACTCTTTCAAAAAATTAATATAAGACCCCAAGGAGGTAACTCTTTCTATTTGCCTCAACATCTGAAGGACCGACCGTGTATAGAGAATATTTTACGTTCTCTCAAATCTATTGGACCTAAAATGGACATGAAGTTTGAAGTTGGTTACCAGATACCTTACATGAATATTCTTGGTATAACAGGGTATAGGAAGAATATTTATAAAGTTGTTAATATCGAAGTCTTAGATCATTTCACCATTTTGAAGAACACCGACAGTAGGCCAACTGGTTTGATGCAGATGAAGTTGAGAATTTTGGATGGTTTAGAAGATGCATTGATAGTGGTAAGTATATAGTTTTTTTTAATTCTTGAGTTTGGGTGAAAGAAATGTTGATAGTTCAGAAGAATTTAATGACTTCGAAGTTGAAGATGATATCCCACATAGTCTTTTGATTATTCATATTAAGTATTCATTATTCATATTCATTTATTTCGCCATCAATTAAAAAAAAAAAAAATATTTTGAAAATATAACTTGCATGGATCAGACTGGCGAAAATTACCTCTTATTATTTGAAAAGATGTTGCTTCGTAATTTAGTGAACAAAAGAGTAAAATAGATCAGTTGATGATAAAGTAAACAATTTTTGTGATTAAAAGGTTTAATAATCATAATACGACAGAAGAACATGTTTAATTTAATTTTTTCTATTTAACATCCGAACGCTCCGTAGTCCAAACAGGGGTATTTATATTGATTATTCTAATCAAAATAAAAGGATGGTGAATTATAGGAATATTTATTTTAGAAAATTATATGATGTAGATAAATCAATATTTTCCTATCAGGTATTTTTATTCAACATTTATTGTTATTGTTTCTCTAACAAATACATAACTACAAATTATTAGTTTCTCTTCCCAAATATTTCTTTCATAAAATAAAAATAACTTGCGTAGAAATATAGTTCAATAAATCTAAAATTAGTTCAATTAAGGAATTAAGATTAATTCAATGTTTTGTTTGAAATCTAACACTAAAGTTTCACATTACATGTCTTTGTATAAACTGAATTTTATTTCAAATTCTCAAATCTTAGATATTTCCAAAATACACGAAGATTTTTCCTTATGTTCTGAAAAATTTTACATTTTCGTAGTAATGTTACTTATATAAATTTGAATATTATACTTCTCTACAGAAATTAATTTTAATATAATTTGTTTATTGAATATCGGTAATTCCTCAATGAAAATTGTTTTCTTAATTAAATCAAATTGAGAAATTTCTCTTTGTTATTATGAATTTTTTTCTACAATATATTCTATTTAATAATTTCTGATTACAAAACTATGTTGTCTAAAATTAAAGGAATTTAATAATTTTCACCTGAAAAATAAACAGAATAAAACTCATATTTATCGTATATTTTTTATTTTATGATTATTTCTTGACACTTAATTATTATTCAACCATTCATAAATGTTTAATTAATTGAAAAATAAGTTGCTTGATATAAGTATTCATAAAGGAAGTACTGCTGAGTAATTTAGTTAATTATGTGCAACAAATTCAATTTATTTTTGAAGAGACTAAATAAAATTGTTTAACTTTTTTGTCGGCAGGTGAAAGAAAAAGAAATAGAGAACCTAACAGAATGTCAGATAGAGCAGTTCCTCCAAGATGAACTGGACTTGGTTTGTTGATGAGATTTTTATTCTTTGATGCTCATTAAAATTTCAAAAGAGACTATATAGCTCAATTAATTTTCAAACAATTCGTGATTCATTTGTAATAATAATGTTACCAATTTGAAGGTTGTGCAATTTATTTTAAGTTGATTTAGTAATGTTATTGATAATATAAATTTTTCTAAGAATAAATTATTTGCTTATTCAATTTTATTTTATTTTATACTACTATTTTACAACAAAAACGTATTATGTTTTGTAATGTAATTGAAGCGATGATTTGAATGAATTCTACAACAAATGGTATTAAATGAATATATATATATATATATATATATATATATATATATATATATATATATATATAGTAGATAGATAAAAATAATTTAAATGTCAGAACAACGTTTGCCGGGTCAGCTAGTATATATATATATATATATGTTGTTGTTGGATATTTACTTAATTTTTTAGTAATAACAACATTTGAATTTGAAAAACGATTTTATTGAAAATTTTTTTGTCTTACATTATCCGAAAAAATATAGTAGTTATACTTATATAATTTTTTGCATCGTAATTTTATAGAAAAGGGGATGTTATGTAATTTTATCAAATGAAAATACAAATTTACTGTTCCTTATAAGCTATTTACATTATTCCATCTTTTGTTGGATATGTTGTCTATTTGGGACACTCATCAGGTTTTACGCATTCCATCTTGTAATCATCCAGAATATAACCTTTTCGGCAGAAGCAACCACGTTCACATATCCTTATACAAGGTTTCGCTTCTGGATGAACACACGTAGCAGGACATCTTGTTCCGCAATCATTCCAATAAAAATGGGGTTTGCTGCATTTTCCTAGAATTAAATTGATATATTTGTCACACCTAAAGCAATTTCTTTAATCATGAACTGTAGTTTTAGTAAATATTTGTAACGAAATTGATGTTCTGTGGAGGCATAACTATGATTATTTTTTTCGTATGATTTTCAACCAATCAGAACGATCAATTTAGTTAAGTTACCTCGTATAATTTCGATAATACCTGATTATACATAGAGTAGCTCTACCAATCGAAAACTAACAGGACCGTCAAATTTTGACGTTTATCAATAAATGTTCAGAAATGAGTCGATTCGGAGATTTTTACTTAATATACTCAACAAATAATCGTATCAAATACAATGCGTACTATTCATACATGAGTTATATAATCAGTAGTAATACTATAAGTACTTCAAAATAATCAGGTTATACATCGATAACTTGTTGCATAATTACAAATCGTGTCAGTTTGACAGAATAATCCTCCCGCTTCGTCTTATTATTTAAACTGTCAAACTGACACTCTTCGTAATTATGCAACAAGTTATCGATGTATAACCTGATTATTTTGAAGTACTTATAGTATTACTACTGATTATATAACTCATGTATGAATAAGCCAATAGAATCCGTGAATTTTGCATAACTACTGCGTACTGATAAGTGAATATACCCTTGACGACGTGATATAATCGTTTTGGTGTTTCGCCTCGTGACAAAATGTGAATGTTTTCATATTGACGATGTTTTGTCGTTTGTCAAAAAAAATTTATATTTTTTATACGTTATATAATCGTAACGAATACCACTCGAGCAATCGAAAATAATCGATTATACTGACCTTGACCTCGTCACTCGATGTATTTTCTTAAAACATCACTCGAGCTGCGCTCTCGTGGTGTTTCGCAAAATACGTAAGTATAATCGATTATTTACAATGCTTTTGTGATATAATAAATAAATATTTTCTGAAAGTTTATTTTGATTAAATTTTAAAACCTACTTCACAAGGATTTAGCGGGCCGGTAGTTAGACAACCTTGATCTAACCGAAAAACACAGACATTTTTTGGTATCGCATTGATTTATCCAATCAGTGAATGTACAACGATATAGGTTATTATAACTGAATATATAGAAAATGATATGAATAAATCAGTGTAATGTAAGAGTATCAGTTAATTTGAAAAATTCATTAACAAGTTAGAGACTGACATCCCATAATGTTAGTGAAGCAGAATCACTAACGGCTTTGTTGTCGGATTGAAAAAAATGTTTTCTCTACTTTATAGTTATATTACAGTTATATTATTTATAAAATATTACAATTTCCACATTTATTTATTTTTTCTGGATAAATTAATTCAATGTTTACCATAGAAAAAGTATGTGGCAAAAAAATATTAATATATGCTAATATTATGGATTAAGGATATGTTGCAATTTTTTTAATTCTCAATAAATTTTATAGTTAAAAAATTTCATACATTCTCTAGATGTAGTAGTGCTTTTTTTTTCACGCCCGAAAGATTGAAACTGATGATAAATACCAATTTGTCTGGTAAATTAGTTCTGGAAAATGCTTTTTCCTGAATGAATCCATAGGGAGGATTTAGGTTTTGCTTCTAAATTGATCATGTTTCAATACGTTAAGGTATAGTTTTATGTATCTTTATTTCATAAATTGACTTCAGGCATATATGGACAATGAGATTAAATTTTCGCATTCGCAGATAGCTGCTTTTAACAATGTATGAAATAAAAGAGTGATATTTTTTGATTAAACTAAATTTTTCATCTATGCTCACTTCATATACCTACTTACTTGTATTCAATTTGTGTATTTATCTTATAGAGCAAGATCCTAGAGCCGCCAGACGTTACTTATTTCCTCAGCAATAATATTTGTGGGATGAAGTAGTGCTTGTATGTACTTTCAGTGAATGGATACCTGCTTCCTTGTGCCGATGGCAAATTTCCAGGTATCAGGTGCTGAAGATGGAAAAAAAAAACTCAACTCACTTTCTTATTTTCTCAGTCTTGATTCTTATATATGATACTTAGGGAACTATTTAAATACCTTCTGCAAACAGCCAGACCGATCGTATGGGCCAAACATCCTGCCAGACACAAATTAGCAATGTCATGATTCACCCATTTAAGCACGATAGTGATCTCCCTTCTATACTTACTGTCATGATATTTCGCTCATACTGTCTTACTCATAGGGACACTTTATTTGTGTCTGGCAGGAGGTTTGGCCAACATGATCGGTCTGGCTGCTTGTATAAGGTATTGAAATAGTTCCTAAGTATCATATATAAAAATCAGGACTGAGAAAATAAGAAAGTGAGTTGAGTTTTTTCCATCTTTAACACCTGATACCTGGAAATTGGCCCTCGGCCCAAAGTATCAGGTATCAATACACTGCAAGTACATAAGAACACTACTTCATCCCATACATATTACTGCTGAGAAAATTAGTTACGTCTGGTGGCTCCGGGATCTTAGACTATTAACATTTAGATATATTATGTTGTTCTTTTATTTGCTTAAGGACCTTCGTTCAAACCGGATGTCCTACGACACCTTTCGCGTTTTTTTCTTGGAATGTTCGAAAGTCGATATTCATAGAATATGTATCATTTAACAACACTTTTGTCCTCTTATAATCATTATTATCATACACTAAGGTATATTTGAGGTATATTTGTCTCTATTTACAAATGAGAAGAAAATACTCACTCGGACAATCCTCAATTTTGATGCATTTCCTCTCTTCATCATTCAAGAATATATATCCAGGTTGACACTGACACCCTGGCTGTGCGACAAGTGCCCGTATATAGCAAGGTGGGTGTTGGAATTCACAAGTTGGAGGACAGAAATTGATCGAATCTGTCCATTCTTCATTTGGTCCGCAACTTTCACATGGATAACGAGATTTCGCAACTACCGCATCTGAAGATATGAAATAATCTAGATTCTGCCAGGATTTGGTGCATTCAAACAATTAGAAGGGATATAAAAGAATCTGTTAAGATGGAAATTTGTTGGATACCTATCTAAAATAACTGTTGAATTATACGAATTTGTAGCGATTATTATACATCCCAAATTTAAACGTGAAAATATCACACTAATTAATCAACGAACGCACTAACTAGACTTGAAGTAGGTAACAGTGAATTGTGTAAATAAATAGTTTCTAGTCAGATATTATTAGACTTAACTCACAAACCGATAAATAAAACATACAAATTTTCAAATGAGGAACTTTTCTTTAATGAATAAAATTAGGCTTAGGTATTAATTTAAATATTTGATTCATGTTAATCATTTGAATCCCTTCATAAAACATTGTATTCATAACAGATTATTTTTACTCACATGTTAATACAACAAACAATACTTTAAGCAACATTTTTCCAGATTATCTGAAACAACGTAATTTGGTTCTGCGTTTTATATGGCTGCCAATCTTTATTTGTTATTTATTTTATTTCAATTGTTATTTGAAGTGTTTCAGAACGATATTCAGCAATGTGATTTGCTGCATTCTACGAAATAATTGACATAACAATGTGCATATTTTACCACATAAATTCTCACTGATTCCTAAAAATAGATATATAGGGAATTTAAATTGCCATTGACGGCAATGGAAAGTCGTGTTTACTCAGTGGCAGATTCTTTCTATGATAACCATTAAATTATATATCAGTCCTTTAGATTCGTAATTCCTTGTGTTTAACTATCTGCATTTTTCTCATGATATTTCTTAGCTCAATGGAAAAATTACGTTTTTTATATATATATATATATATATATATATATATATATATATATATATATATATATATATATATATATATATATATATATATATATATATATATATATATATATATATATATATATATATATATATATATATATATATATATATATATATCAGAGGCGTAGATAGGGGGGGGATCAAGGGGATCAATCCTCCCCATGAGCCTACGAAAATTATAATAGAATCTAATAAAAGTCTTCGTTTGAACGTATTTAAATATTCATGAAATTTACTAAGCACTAGCACCTCTTTTGATATTATGTATTTGCGATTATATAAAAATCATCTACATATATCTTTGTGACGGCTGTGCAATTGAGAATTATATAATTTGCGAGCTTCGAACAATCAGAAGCCGCGAAATGGATGCTCGCTATAATTATGGACAGATTGAGCATATGTTAAGTGAATATCTACTCATAATTTTAACATAATAATAAACCAAGAAATTGAATCGTTTTTTTAATTTTGGGTAAAGTAACTAGTAGTTTAGAGCATATTTTATTCAAAGTTTAGTAAGTTCAATCGGTCACTATGAGCAGAAAACGTGAAAAAGTTCAAATGGATCTAATGGAAAATTTTTATTTCGAAAGGAAGAAGTCAACCAAAATCTCCTCGCATTTATTCTCTTTCTAAATTGTATACTGTACTTACTATCAAACAAAACTGCTCAAGCTTTTGTGAAGTATTATATCTAAAGCACGAGCAGTTTCGTTTAATAGTATAGGTATTATAACATTTAGAAAGGGAAGAAGTAGGAGGAGGCATTGGTTGACTTTTTCCTTCGTAAATAAAACTTTTTATTTCACTTACGTTTTTTGGTCCTAGTGACGGATTAAATTCCTGTTTACATTCGAAGAGCGTGACTTTTGCTCATAGAAGAATATTTAATATTTCGAATATTTTTTGAGGTAGAATAGGTATCAAAATATGTTTAACTCTTGGCTTTGATTATCAATTTAAATGCTCCATAATATTTGGAAGTTAATAAAAATTGTCGAGTTAGTAAAAATTTTCTTCTGATGGCGTTCAATCTATTTCTGGACATATACATCATAGAGAAAGATTTACTAATCATGAGAATATAGTCTAGTCAACAAGTGCTTCTTTTGTTAAACTTTTTTCATGAGTCTCGAAAGAATATTATGAACAAGTTGTCATTCGATTAGGAAGAGCATGTAGATATTTTTTGAAAAAGTTAAGTTCCGTTCGCGAAAATTGTAAAAGTTATAATCAATTTACTGGAAGAAAAAATTATCTCAAGAACTAATAGATATTTTAGAAATCTAAATGAAGATACAAGAAGAGGAGGATATTTTCTAGAAGAAAGTCTCCTGGAACTGTAGAATTAATATTTATAATTTTCCCAGAGGAGTAAAAATACGGCCGAAAAGGGTAATCTGGGTTGCGAAAGTAAGGCCCATTTGGGACACTATAACAAAAAACATTATTTAATCATATTGAATATTAAATTGAGGAATGAAAAATTTCAGGTTCTTAATGGATAGCGAATGAACAATAATCCAGCGACAAAACATTTTTATCGCAATTTTTCAATTAGTTATGCAATAGTTTTTGCTGCTTGAACAAGAACATTGCAAGTGTGATAACTGTTAGATTATAGATCTGATATTTTTTCCCTTTCTTGGAGCTAGTTTCGAAAGACTGCAGAATAGATCCTAAAAAAAAATTTAAAATTAAATTTTTTAGTTTTTTATAACAATTTACTTAGTTGCAAAATTAAATAAACACTTTAATTAATCATAAATTTTTTTCTTGATTCTCTTGAACATTGAAAAAAACCATTTCCATGTAGAATTCCGATAATAAAAAACAGATCCTTAAAATTATAAAGAAAATTTCATTTTGATGTTGCAAAACTACGTAAATTGTTAATGAACAACTCAAATATTGAAATTTTTTCAACGAGGATTTACTCTAAATCCTTATAATAATAGCTCCAAGAATGAAAAAATCTCTGATCTATAGTGAATAGTTATCACACTTACAATTTTCATGCTCAAGTGCCAAAAAATTGTTAAACTATTGCATAACTAATTGAAAAATCGCTATTATCGCCGGAATATTGCTCATTCAACGATTTAGTAACTGTCTGAATTTTTTCATTCCTTAATTTTCATATTTAATATGATTAAATAATGTTTATTGTTGAAGTATCCTTAATGGGCGTGACTTGCCCAAACCAA
>JARQZK010005246.1:0-27500 GCA_030704885.1 Cynegetis impunctata | reverse complement strand
AAATAATATGATTTTGATTAATATGAATATGCTGAATGCTGACTATTCAATATAATATATAAGTGATACACGGAATATTATTGAGGAGGAGGCTTAGCCGCCTTTGAATAGCCGACCCTGATATATATATATATATATATATATATATATATTTATATAGAATATAATATATATATATATAAATATAAATATAAAAATATATATATATAAATATAAATATATATATATATATATATATATATATATATATATATATATATATATATATATATATATATATATATATATATATATATATATATATATATATATATATATATATATATATATATATATATTGAAATTTTTTTTGTCTTGCATTGTCTGAAAAAAAATATTAGTTATACATGATTTTTTGCATCGTTACTTTATTGAAAAGGGGATGTTATGTAATTCTATCAAATGAAAATACAAATTTACTATTCCTTATAGGCTATTTTATTATTCCATCTTTTGTTGGATATGTTGTCTCTATTTGGGACACTCATCCTTTTTCACACATTCCATCTTGTAATCGTCCAGAATATAACCTTTTTGACAGAAGCAACCACGTTCACATATCTTCTCACAAGGTTTCGCTTCTGGATGAACACACGTAGCAGGACATCTTGTTCCGCAATCATTCCAATTAAAATGGGGTTTGCTACATTTTCCTAGAATTAAATTGATATATTTGTCACACCTAAAGCAATTTCTTTAATTATGATTTGCTCCTACTGTAGTTCTAGTAAATATTTGTAACGAAATTAATGTTCTGTTGAGGCTTAGGTATGAATATTTAGAAAAAGGCATGAATAAATCAGTTTAATGTAAGAGTATCAGGTAATTTGAAAAATTCAGTAACAAGTTAGAGTCTGATATCCCATCCTGTTAGTGCAGCCGATTTACTAACGGCTTTGTTGTCGGCTTGAACTTAATTTTTTCTCTTCTTATTCATATTATGATTTATAAATTATCACAATTTCCACATTTATTCATTTTTTCTGGATAGATAAATTCAATTTAATCTCGATAGATATCTCAATTTTTTACTATAGAAAAAGTATGTGGCGAAAATATATCAATATATGCAAATATTATTGCCAATGTTAACAATAACTGAGGGTATGTTGCAATTTTTTTTATTCTCAATTTTTGTAGATAACAAATTTCAAACATTCCCTAGTTGTATTAGTGTTTTTTTTTCACGACCGAAAGATTGAAACTGCTGATAAATACCAATTTGTCTGGTAAATTAGTTTTGGAAAATGCTTTTTCCTGAATGAATCCATAGAGAGGATTTAGGTTTCGCTTCTAAATTGATCATGTTTCAATACGTTATAGTTATTAACGTAACAAGGCCGATATGTAGCAAATAACGGATGAGGTTGGATAATGTAATCCGAGGCGCAGCCGAGGATTATAACTAACCGAATCCGTTATTTGCGTATCAGCCGTGTGTCGTTAAAGACTTTTCGTAATCCCGTTGAAAGATTACATTTTGATTCCGAAGAAAAAACAAACCCCGTACCTCGTAATTCTGATTCGTGCACTCTGTTGTCAACTGTTTGGCAATTTTATAAACAACGTCAGGTTTTTGTGTTCGCAAGTTCGCTGTAACGACGACTATGGATGAAATTGAGGAACAAAATGAAATTCCTTTTGAAATATTGGAAGAATCATGTGCAGCGAGTGTTGATTTACTGCCGGCAATAACTCAACAGCGGTATAAAAAAGAATATGAAAATTTTGAAAATTCGCGTAATAGCAAGAATGTAAAGGTGGTTAATGAGGATGTTTTATTAGCCCATGCGAAAGGAAAATCGAAGGTTTATTCTCTCAACTCGCTGTGGACGAAGATTTCACTGTTGAAACTTGCTTTGAGAGTTTATGACAACATTGACATTTCAAGGTTAGTTATTTTAAATCTTGCACTATATTAGAGTATTACCAATGGAAATGGATTTTCAGATTTGGAAAATTATTTTTATTCTTGAGACGAAAGGTCTGATGGATACAACCCAAAGAAATCAAAAATTTTGTCTGAAGAAGAAGTAATTAAGTTTTTGTTGGAGGCAAATGATCATACATGGTTGCTTGAAAAGGTTGTATTAATGTGTGGAATTTTCGGTGCCTGTAGACGTGAAGAACTTGTGAAGCTGAGTGTGGATGATTTTGAAAGCACCAGTACCAAAGTTTTGGTTACATTGAGGATGACTAAAAATAAAAAGAATAGGGTATTTGTCATTCCCAAAGAAGGACTTCCTTTTGATGCCTATGGTTCATACCAAAAATACGTAGATTTGCGACCTTCGAATCTGGAAAATCGGTGATTTTTCATTGGTTATAGGAATGGTAAATGTGTAAAACAAGTAGTGGGCATTCATACTATTGGAGGCGTTCCAAAGAAAATTGCAGCATTCTTAAAATTGAAACCCTCAGCTCTACACAGGGCACTCGTTTCGCAGATCCTCGGCTACCATGCTTGTAGAAAATGGTGGCGATCTACTATCGGTAAAAGAATTTGGAGGTTGGGACTCCTCTGCGGTGGCGGAGTCGTATATTGAAAATTCAGTTTCGAAGAGAATGAAGATAACGAGACAACTTTTTCATAATAATGAGGCTTCACCGAAAACAAGTTCAAAAACTGTTATTATAGATGGTAAATCTCTAATCAATAAGATAGACATTTCAAATAATAGCAATTGTTAAATTACTTATCAAAAAAATAAACAGTTAGTTTTATTATAATTGTTATTGTAACCAGAATGATGTTTTGAAATAAATATTTGAACACGTGATTTCTTAACGGCCGCCGGCCGTTAACACTGACTTTTCAATTGTCATCTGAATACCGTTAAATCAAAATAACAGTATGGGATTACGAAAAGGTAGTTTTATGTATCTTTATTTCATAAATTGAAGTCAGGCACATATGGACAATGAGATTAAATTTTTGCATTCGCAGATAGCTGCTTTTAACAATGTATGAAATAAAAGAGTGATATTCTTTGATTGGAAAACTAAATTTTTCACTTATGCTTACTTCATATATATTCAATTTGTGTATTAAACTTATAGAGCAAGATCCCAGAGCCGCCAGACGTTACTTATTCTCTCATCAATAATATTTGTGGGATGAAGTAGTGCTCGTATGTACTTTCAGTGTATGCATACCTGCTACCTTATGATGACGTCCAATTTCCAGGTATCAGAGGTGCTGAAGATGGAAAAAAACTCAACTCACTTCTTATTTTCTCAGTCTTGATTTTTATATATGATACTCAGGGAACTATGCATACCTGCTACCTTGTGATGACGTCCAATTTCCAGGTATCAGAGGTGCTGAAGATGGAGAAAAACTCAACTCACTTCTTATTTTCTCAGTCTTGATTTTTATATATGATACTCAGGGAACTATTTCAATACTTTATGCAAGCACCCAGACCGATCGTATGGGCCAAACATCCTGCCAGACACAAATTAAGTGTCCCTATAAGTATTAGCGTAATGTCATGATTCGCTCATTTAAGCGCGATAGTGATTATCTATGCGCGTCTATCTCCCTTCTATACTTACGTTTTTGACTTTTCGCTCATACTGTCATACTCATAGGGACACTTTTATTTGTGTCTGGCAGGAGGTTTGGCCCATACGGTATGGCTGCTTGTATAAGGTATTGAAATAGTTCCCTGAGTATCATATATAAAAATCAAGACTGAGAAAATAAGAAAAGTGAGTTGAGTGTTTTCCATCTTTAGCACCTGATACCTGGAAATTGGCCGTCGGCACAAAGTATCAGGTATCCATACACTGAGAGTACAAGAGAACACTACTTCGCCCCATACATATTATTGCTGAGAAAATAAGTGACGTCTGGTGGCTCCGGGATCTTAGACTATTAAAATTTAGATACTTATATGTTGTCCTTTTATTTGCTTAAGGACCTTTGTTCAAACCAAATGTCCTACGACACCTTTTGCGTTTTTTCTTGGAATGTTCGACGGTCGATATTCATAGAATATAGATCATCTAACAGCACTTTTGTGCTCTTATAATCATTATTATCATACACTAAGGTATATTTGATGTATATTTGTCTCCATTTACAAATGAGAAGAAAATGCTCACTCGGACAATCCTCAATTTTGATGCATTTCCTCTCTTGATCATTCAATAATATGTATCCAGGTTGACACTGACAACCAGGCTGTGCGAGAAGTGCCCGTATATAGCAAGGTGGGTGTTGGAATTCACAAGTTGGAGGACAGAAATTGATAGAATCTGTCCATTCTTCATTTGGTCCGCAACTTTCACATGCATAACGAGATTTCGCAACTACCGCATCTGAAGATGAAATAATCATTAGATTCTGCCAGGATTTGGTGCATTCAAACAATTAAAAGGGATTTAAACGAATCTGTTAAGATGGAAATTTGTTGGAAAGCTATCTAAAATAACTGTTGAATTATACGAATTTGTAGCGATTATTAGCAAAATTTAAACGTGATAAATTAACTCCTATATAAAATGTACTATTTAACGATGACATTTTTGTCAGTTTGACAGCGATAAAAAAGTTGCATCCTTTTTATCACCGATAAAAACGCCTGTTCCTCATAACTAGACTACATCTAGTAGCCGTGGATGTAAGTTTAATATTTATTCTGTCAGTGGTGATTATTTAACTTTGTTGATATAAAAACCTGAAAGATGAGTCGTTTTGGTGAAGTTTCGACTGAGCAAATTACTACAAGTCCATCCATAAATTCTGCGTTAATTTATCTTGCCAAAAAACACTCGAGCTTTTCTTTCATCTGATAAATTTCTCTTCAACTCAAAGTTTTGCCAATCACGAAATTTACTCGAAAAACTGACATTAGATAAAATCGCTCCACCTTCGGTGTCACGATTTTATCATATTAGTTTTTCTCGTTAAATTAGTGATTGGCAAAACTGTTTCGTTACAAAGAGAAATTTATCCGATAAAAAAAAAACCTCTTGTGTTTTTACTGTTGACTATTTCACTCATTCCATTTTTAGTGAGAAAGTTTCCATAGCTACTCTCGTTTCACAGCCATAAAACATGCAAGTCGGAAAAACTTACTATGTTAGTAAAATCTCAATTGGTTTTTGAGTTATTTGCAGAAACCCAAACCTCTCTTTTTATCTTTCAGTAAATTGTTTATAACTTTTACAATTTCCGCGAGCGGAACTGCATTTTTTTCAAAAAATATCTACATTCTATTCCGAATCGAATGACACCTTGCTCATATTTTTCCGAGACTGCTGAAAAAAGTTGAACAAAAAAACACTTGTTGACTAGACTTAATCATTTGAATCCCTTCATAAAACATTGTATTCATAACAGATTATTTTTACTCACATGTTAATACAACAAACAACACTTTAAGCAACATTTTTTTCAGATTATCTGAAACAACGTAAATTAGTTCTGCGTTTTATATGGCTGCCAATCTTTATTTGTTATTTATTTTATTTCAATTGTTATTTGAAGTGTTTCAGAACGATATTCAGCAAGGTGATTTGCTGCATTCTACGAAATAATTGACATAACAGTGTGCATATTTTACCTGATAAATTCTCACTGATTCCTAAAAATAGATACATACCGAATTTAAATTGCCATTGACGGCAATGGAAAGTCGTGTTTACTCAGTGGCAGATTCTTTCTATAATAACCATTAAATTATATATCAGTCCTTTACATTCATAATTACTTGTGTTTAACTATCTGCATTTTTCTCATGATATTTCTTAGCTCAATGGAAAAATTATCTATATATATATATATTATATATATATATATATATATATATATATATATATATATATATATATATATATATATATATATATATATATATATATATATATATATATATATATATATTTATATATATATATAATATATATATATATATATATATATATATATATATATAATTTTTTAACATTCTCACTTGAATAATGAGTGGGAATTACTTGTCGTTGAATCTCATGAAACTAGCTTCGTTATAAGGTTGTATCGTGACAATAGATTAAAATTTTCAAAAGTATATGTATAATTGTCATTGCCTAGTTTCAAAAAAATTATTGAATTTTAACTCCTATCTGCAGAGATGAATATTTATTTTGATGTATCTAGCAGAGTTTTAATTTCTGTTTCTTTATTTTCATCTTCAGAATGATGTCGACTAAAATTTTCATCAATAATTTGTAATGTTCTATTAATTTCACTGTATTTCATTAGATTTTTTTCAATTATTCGTATTTAATTTAACGGTTATTGTCTGAATTTCATTGTGAAAATCTTCAACTCAGAGTTCCATTTCTCAAACATGTTAGCAATTGATTTTCATCAAGTAACGGACTCATCAATTAAAATATCTTTATATATAAGTATATATATATATATATATATATATATATATATATATATATATATATATATATATATATATATATATATATATATATATATATATATATATATATATATATATATATATATATATATATATATATATATATATATATGTACATTCAGGATGGTGATGCTGAAAAATCTTTTAATTCATCCCATGACATCCTGTTAGGTGGCTTCCACAACTGCTTTCCCCTGAGAAAAATAAACACAAATAGAAAAAAACCTAAGGAAAAATGACGACGTTTTGCAAAACCTGGAAATGCAAGAACAAGACGCTTATACAATTTGGCTAGTCAGAAAGGATCAAGCGATCTCTACAAGAAAACTAAAGAAAACTCAAAAACGTACATAAGCAATAGAACAAAAGAAATAAACTCCAACTTAATCGAGCAAGCAGAAAACAGGAGCAAGGCCATTTGGACGGTAATAAATAACACGACGAAGAAAACAGTTGATAAAAATGACACATCCAACTTAACAGCAGATGACTTCAATGAGTACTTCACCAGATTTGTTGAAAATTTACTACGAAAAAATAATCCATCAGATACTAACAACATCAAAGTCAACTTCTCCCCGCATGAGTCGATGTTCCTGTATCCAGCTACGCAGAAAGAAGTTGTTGATGCTTAAAACTCCATTAAAAGCTCAACTTCACGTGATGTCTATGGCCTCTCGACCAATTTGATTAAAAGGATAGCAGATTATATCATAGAACTACTATGCTATGTTATTAATGAATGTTTTGATGAAGAAACCTTTCCCAGTAAAGTAAAGACTGCGCGTGTTGTACCTGTCTTTAAAAAAGGTGACCCAAATGACTGCGGAAATTTTCGCCCTATTTCCATTCTGCCAGTCCTTTCAAAGTTTTTCGAAAGAATTATAAAAGAAAGAATAGTTAATTATATGACAGCTAAAAACATTTTGAATAATGGCCAACACGGATTTGGAAATGGCTGTTCGACAATAACAGCAATGACCAAGTTAATGGAACAGGTTTGCGAAGCACTAAATCAAAAAGATGAAGTCCAACTTACCTGTATAGATCTGACAAAAGCCTTTGACAGTATAAGTCACCAAAAACTCCTAAGAAAGCTGGAAATCTACGGGATTAGGGGACCCGTGCACAAACTTCTTTCTTCATATCTAGAAGATCGGTACCAAATTGTGGATGTGGAAACATCAAAAATCAAAAGAAATGCGAATAAACCTGGGAGTACCCCAAGGCTCCATATTGGGGCCAATTCTCTTCATTTTATTCATTAACGACCTGGCTGAAAACTTAACTGCACAAGATGTCATCATTTTTGCCGACGACACCACTCTTCTAAACAAAGCTAGCAACAGAGGAAACTTTCTTGAGTTGTCAGATAGAACGTCGAAAGAAGCACAGGAGTGGTTTCAAGCCAATGACATGATTATGAATAATGGAAATACGCAAAACTTAATCGTTTCAACTAAGCCCTGTAAGGTAGAATCCATCATATTACTGGGTATATTACTAGACAGCTCTCTTTCGTGGAGACATCACGTCGTTAAAATCTGTCAAAGGCTATCCTCGGCTATATTCACAGTACGCAGAATTAAACAGACCATAGGAGAAAAAGAAGCACTAATCACTTACCATGCACATTTTCACACTATTGCCACCTATGGTATAATTTTGTGGGGAGCATCCTGCCATGCTGATGAAGTGCTTCTGAAACAAAAAAAAATGCATTAGGGCAATAGCTGGAATCTCCCAGAGGACCAGCTGCAGAGATTATTTCAAAAAATATGGAATACTTACCGTGCATTCGTGCTTTATACTTGTTCCGCCTCATGGGTCCATCGTCAAAAAAACAATTTAAGAAAACAAAATGATGCCCACCGGTACAACACACGCGGTTGTGAAGATTTGTGTTTACCACAGTGTAGACTGAGGGCCACACAAAGCAGCTTCATGTACCTAGGCATAAAGTTTTATAATAAACTCTCAGACTCTTTCAAAAATATGCCGGAAAAGTCTTTCCAGAAGAATTTGAAGAAAATGCTGGTTGCAGGGGCATTCTATAACACCGATAAATTTTTAAATTGTGAACTTTGAAGCAATACTCTTTTGCGCAGTTGCCAAGTTTGTCTAAATATCTTATGTTAGTCTTTTACAGATTTATGTATTAATTTATTCTTTAATTTTCATGTTGACTTACCTTATAACTTTTAAAGGGAAATATATTCTATTCTATTCTATCTTTATATCTATCTATATTATAGATCTAACCAACTCCGCCCGAATCCAGCAAAGACGCAGACATGCCTATGCCATCTCAATAACCGACAGGCGAGAAGGGAACTGCAAACAGAGTGGAACTCAGTTAGACTGCAACACTGCCCAAACCCAGTCTATCTAGGGGTTACATTGGACCGCACCCTCACCTACAAGAAGCATATCGATAAAACCAAGGCCAAAGTCAACACCAGAAATGGCATTCTCCGTAAACTGACTAACGCTCGTTGGGGGGGGCGAACCCTAACGTCCTGCGCTCCTCGGCCCTTGCACTGTGCTACTCCGCGGCCGAATATGCATCTCCCGTATGGCAGAGATCAGCACACGCCCATAGGCTGGACCCTCACCTGAACGACACTTGTAGATTAATAACGGGATGCCTAAAACCCACCAACCTTGACCAACTCTACATGCTAGCCGGAATCGCACCCCCATAAATACGGAGGGAAACCCTAGCCATGGCCGAACGAAACAGACAATGCGACGACACCAGACATCCTCTGTATCAACATATACCGGTAGCGGCCAGACTAAAATCAAGGCGAAACTTTATACAATCTACACAGCCCCTCACAGCCTCTAAAACTGCCACCAAGGAGACAAGATGGGAACAGTGCCTAATAGACCACGACACTCCAACCTGGAACCCAAAAGAAAAACTTCCTGCAGGCTCGGACCTAGACTGGGGCACCTGGAAGACCCTCAACTGACTTCGGTGCCAAATGGGGAGATGCAAGACCAACCTCGTGAAGTGGGGATACGTGGAAGAGGCGGCATGTGAATGCGGAGAGGCCCAGTCAATGGAACACCTCCTGTCGTGCCAATCCCTACAAGCCCCATGTACCCTCCGGGACCTATGGACGTGTATGCCGTGATATGCGCCAGACACTGGAGTGATATATGAACATTTATAGCTATGTATATTTGTAATTCAGACACGATTAAATAAATCTATCTATCTATCTATCTGACCCGGCGAACGTTGTTCTACCATATAAATTATTTTTATCTATCTATCTTGCTCTCTATTCATCTATCCGCCGATGTATTTCCATCTATCTCAATATCTTTCTACCTATCTAGATAGTTATCTATCTTTCTATGTATCTATCTATCATTATATCTATCTATCAATCTATCTGACACGGCAAACGTTGTTTAAATTATTAAAATGGCAATTAAAAAATATGGGTTATTGATAGAAGGGTGACAATTTGTATGTATTTTTAATGCAAAATCATAAAAAAATTAAAATAAAAATTTTTTTTCAAAAAATTCATAAAAATGTATGAGAAATATATTACGACTTTATTCTCAGACCGACTATTGATATTTTCGATTGTCATCTTGCAACCCTATTGCGAATCTATGGATAAAATTTAAGAAAATGAAAACCGCGATGGAAAAATAGGGGTTGATCGTAGTAGGGTGAAAAATTGAGAGTAATATGAAGTCATCAAGAAATAAAAATAAAAATCTATGTATTTTTGAATGCTGTATCATAAGAAAAGAAGATCAGAAAATTTTGCCTGAAAAAGAAAATAAAATTAAGGGGTGGACTAATCTCAAAATTCAAGGGGATGAAAAATAGATGTTGTTCGATTCTCAGACCTAACCGATATGCACACAAAATTTCATGAGAATCGGTCGAGCCATTTTGGGGGAGTTTAACAAATAAAAAATAGGGGTTGATCGTAGAGGGGTGAAAATTTGGAATTCAATGTATTTTTGAATGTTGTATCATAAAAAAAATAGAACAGAAAATTTTTTCTGAAAAATAAAAAAATTATATTGAGGGTTGAACCACCCTTAATATAAAGGGAAATGAAAAATACATGTTGGCCGATTCTCAGAACTACCCAATATGCACACAAAATTTCATGATAATCGGTTGAGCCATTTCGGAGTAGTTTAACTTCTAACACCGTGACACGAGAATTTTATATATTAGATATATATATATATATATATATATATATATATATATATATATATATATATATATATATATATATATATATATATATATATATATATATATATATATATATATATATATATATATATAATGAATAAAGTATAAACTTTAAAATAAAAACACTTGGCTTATGTTTCACAATATAAAAAATCTTTAGATACAGTACTTAGCAGTAATAAAAAGTCGACATGTTTCGAGCTATGAACTCATTATCAAGACTGACAACAGGAGAGTATTGCATCGTAATTTATAAAACAGACAAAAGCAAAGGTGATACCTGAAAATCAATTTGTTCGTTTACAAGGGGTAATTGACTATTATGGGCGGAACTTATTTCGATAATTTCGAGAAGGTCAAGACGTTTACCCTTGTTACCTGAATGTAACAATTTGGTTTTGTTGAAATCCAGGAAGTGATTGAATTTTATACAATGTTCAGAGAAGCCAGTGGTATTTTTGTTTTGTAAAATTGACTTTTTATGTTCTTCAACACGAATATTTATATTCCTTCCTGTCTGTCCAATATAGAAAGCAGGACATTCGTCGCAAAATATTTTGTAAATACCACTGTTTTCTCCGATGTTAGATTTTTCTTTATTATTGACCAAGAGTGACTTCAAGTTTCTTTTATTTGTACAAATTGTTTTAACGTTATTTTCGATAGTCTGTTACAAATTTTGCTACTCAAATTAGGCACATAATTTATTGGGAAGTATTTTTGTTCTTCATTAATAGTTTGCGTGGGGTATATTGAATGCAACAGATACTTTCTTCGTTTTTTCCCAATGAGCTTGTCGATAAGACTTTCATTGTAACCGTTATTGATGGCTAATAATTTAATTGTATTAACTTCAGTTTGAAAATTTGTTTCCGATAATGGAATCGTGAACAACCTATGTATGAACGAATTATAGTTAAAAATATTGTTAAGCGATATCTAGAGATGAACCCAAATTTAACAACTCAAGCAGTCAACGAAACAATGTCTGCCTTAAACTTATGTTTGAAACAGAGTTATTTCAAATTTAATAATATAATATACAAACAAGAAGACGGATTGCCCATGGGCTCACCGTTATCGCCTTTGTTGAGTGAAATTTTCATGAATAACTTAGAAGAAAAAATTTTCAATACTGATAATAACTTAATTACTAACGTTTTATTATGGAGACGTTATGTAGATGATATTTTTTGTATTTGGACCGGTACAGATAGGCAGTTAGATAATTTCCTTAAATATATAAATACTTTCTACAACTCGATTCAATTTACAAAAGAAGTAGAAAACGAAAACGGTACCTTGAATTTCTTAGACGTTCAGATTGCTAGGAATTTGAATTCTCTTACTTTCAACATTTATAGAAAACCAACCTTCACAGATACTTTAATTCACAGCGACAGTAACCAACAACTTAAAATAAAACTCAGTGCTTTTCATTCGTTCATACATAGGTTGTTCACGATTCCATTATCGGAAACAAATTTTCAAACTGAAGTTAATACAATTAAATTATTAGCCATCAATAACGGTTACAATGAAAGTCTTATCGACAAGCTCATTGGGAAAAAACGAAGAAAGTATCTGTTGCATTCAATATACCCCACGCAAACTATTAATGAAGAACAAAAATTACTTCCCAATAAAATTAAGTGTCTAATTTGAGTAGCAAAATTTGTAACAGACTATCGAAAAATAACGATAAAACAATTTATAAAAATAAAAGAAACAAGAAGACACTCTTAGTCAATAATAAAGAAAAATCTAACAACGGAGAAAACAGTGGTATTTACAAAATATTTTGCGACGAATGTCCTGCTTTCTATATTGGACAGACAGGAAGGAATATAAATATTCGTGTTGAAGAACATAAAAAGTCAATTTTACAAAACAAAAATAGCACTGGCTTCTCTGAAATTTGTATAAAATTCAATCACTTCCTGGATTTCAACAAAACCAAATTGTTACATTCAGGTAACAAGGGTAAACGTCTTGACCTTCTCGAAATTATCGAAATAAGTTCCGCCCATAATAGTTCAATTAACCCTTGTAAACGAACAAATTGATTTTCAGGTATCACCTTTGCTTTTGTCTGTTTTATAAATTACGATGCAATACTCTCTGTTGTCACCAAGCTAGTTAGTCGAGTATGTTAGGTACGCTGGCTAGTATTTGGAGGTCTCGGGTTCAAACCCCGGGGCCGACTGGTCTGCCATGAGTTTCTTTCAGAGTTTCCTCATGGTAATGTAAGTCACTGCTTGCAAACTTATAAGGCGAATGCTGGGCCAGTATTAATTCCTCTGAACCCTACCCACACTTCTATGTTCCATAAATATCCCGTCTCGCCTATCCTTAATGCACTTGTACATACAAGTGTATCCTCTGATCTGGCTGAAGGAGTTAAACCCTAACTCAATCTGCTCGCCTCCCTGACACATTCTGCAGGGAGGATTGAAACACGTGTGTTTCCTTCCTTCCTTCTCCTGTTGTCAGTCTTGATAATGAGTTCATAGCTCGAAACATGTCGACTTTTTATTACTGCTAAGTACAGTATCTAAAGATTTTTTATATTGTGAAACATAAGCCAAGTGTTTTTATTTTAAAGTTTATACTTTATTCTTTATGATGTTTCACCAAGTGATGTGCGAGAATTCAATCTCAGTTATATATATATATATATATATATATATATATATATATATATATATATATATATATATATATATATATATATATATATATATATATATATATATATATATATATATATATATATATATATATATTAAATAATATTTTACTGGTATGAGGTCATATTAAACTGAGGTTTATTAAAAATATAACACTTTTTACATGTATAACGCGTTTCGGCCGTCCAGCCATTCTCAAATACAAACATATACTAAATTATAATATTCAAAGTGAATTATGCCAGGTTGTACAAAAAATCGGTTCTGTTATCGGTTCGTCGATTGAATCTTCTCGGAGTGTGTATATCTTTTTTCTTTTCCCTGCTTCTTTCTTCCTAATATTTTGTCTCACGTAATATATTATTATATATTTTACCAAAATTCTTCGATGTCAGTTCTTTGAATTTATTGTTCTCGTTTCTTCCTTTTGAATATTATCATTTCTAAAATACATCTTTTATATAATGGTTTTTTTTCTTCTGTCAGAATTTCGGGGTTATTTAGGTCAAATTGGTGTATTTTTTCAATTGCATGTTTGGCCAATGCAGTACATTTTTTGTTTGTCTGGATGGAATATTTATGTTCATACATTCGTTTATGCAGATATTGTTTTGTGTTTCCTATATAACAAGCATCACATTCTTTGCAATTTACCTTATATACGGTGTGCGTTTTATCTTTGTTATTTATTTTAGGTTTAAATTTAGTGAATACTTTGGTTGTGGAATTATTTGGACGATTGCATACTTTAATGTCATACTTTTTTAACATATTATTTATTTTCTCAGATAGTTGAGGTATATATTCCATACTAACATCACTTGGTGAAACATCATAAAGAATAAAGTATAAACTTATGTTTCACTATATAAAAATATTTACATACTGTATTCAGCAGTAACGAATAGTCGACATGTTTCGATTTATGAACTCATTATCAAGACTGACCACAGGATTATATAAAACACCTTTGCTTTTGTCTGTTTAGATATATATATATATATATATATATATATATATATATATATATATATATATATATATATATATATATATATATCTAAATTTCAATTGCTATATTGTCTACTAATTTTTGGATTTTAAGTTATGCATTATCACAGGTTGTTTTCTGCAACTTTTAGGACACAAAGAAAGCAATTAGCTGTATATTGCAATTTACAAAGTTTTGACAGACTATAATCATCTTCCATAAAACAATATTTCATAATCCAATGAGTGACCTTTAAGTAGAGTTTGCTATATATTTTTTGTTTATCGTGAGTAGAAATTTTATTGTGTCTTACATTATCTGAAAAATATAAATTAGGTATATATGATTTTCTTCACCGCAATTTTGATGAAAAATGATGCTATGTAATTCTATCAAATAAAAACACAAATTGACTTCTCCTCATATGCTATTTTAATTATTCAATCATTTGTTGGATATGTTGGGTCTATCTTAGACACTCATCCTTTCTTATGCATTCCAACGTGAAATCATCGAGAACAAATTCTTTTGAGCAGAAGCAACCACGTTCACATTTCTTTCCACAAGAATGCGGTCCTGGTAGAAGACACGTACTGGGACATTTTGATCCGCAATCATTCCAAATAAAATTAGGTTTGCTGCATTTTCCTAGAACAAAATTGATATATTGTCAGACCTGAAGCAATTTTTTCAAATATGATCAGCTCCTACTTTAGTTTTAGTAAATTTTTTAAGGGAATTAATGTGCTGTTGGGCCCTAACTATAAATAGATAAAAATTGGTATGAATGACTCAGTGTAAAGAGTATCAGATAATTAATGCCATATAGTACAGTTAATAGTTCTAATCAAAAAATCTGCTTCGTTCTATTGTTTCAAAATACAAAGCAAGTACGAAAGAAATAGTCATTCGTTTAATTAGGCAGCAAAGTAACATACTGACATCCATTCCTGGTAGTTCAGCCTATTAACTGAAATGGCTTTGAAGAGGTTGAAATGAATTTTTTCTACACTTACTTATATTATTAAAAAAACACATGTTTGATTTTACGGCGGGCTACACACGGGCGTCGATGTCTCACGCACCTACACAAGGGCGTTGATGTCTTGATACATCAACGTGCATCCAAGAGCGTTTTACAAAACCCTACTGTTTTCAACACTCTGTTATCGAAACACAGTAGCATCTGTAAATATGAGCGTTTTACAAAACCTAGCTGATTCCAACACTCTGGTGTTGAAACATAGAGGCATCTGTAAATATGAGCGTTTTGAAAAACCTAACTGATTTCAACACTCTGGTATTGAAACACAGTAGCAGGGGCGTAGCTACCGCCGTATCAGCCGTATCAATGATACGGGGTCCCCGGTCGACAGGGGCCCCTAACGTGCCTACAGAGTTTCCACTTCAGAAATGAGAAAGGTCAAAAAAAGCAATTTTTTTCCCGGGTTAAGCGTGCTCCCAAAAGTTGACAACATCGTACATCGATTATTGCGGGATTCCCCCGTTTAAGTCATTTCCTTAAACGGGGGAATCTCGCATTAACCGATGTACAATGACAAACCACGGAGAGCAATTATATTCACGCGTTTTATTACATCTCGGTTCAAACATTATTATTATTACATTGTAATATAATACAATCTTGTTCTTCTGATTATTTGTTGGTTACTTAGTATGATTTGTGAAAAGAATGAGTGAAAAGAAAAGAGATTATCCCAGTGGAGCTATGAAAAGAAAATGTAAACAGAAAAGGGAGGAGGTTATGAAAAAAATGCCCAAAATTTCTTCTTTTTTCAGCAATCAGCTTCTGTGAGTGATAGAGATTGCAATGTTAAGTACTACTTATTTGTCTACCACTAGCTAAGGGTGAATTTGGTTTTTTGACATAAGATATCTCAGTTAATCTTTATGAACAATCAATTGCTCTGAAAACATGCTTAAAATCTGAAATTCAAAAAATTAATTCCACTAAGGAACTCATGGAATTATTGCTCATAAAATTCAATAGCCTTGCATCCAGTTTCCCGGAGGTAATAACAGCATGCTTTCTATTATTGACCTTACCAGTTACAACCGCAACATCTGAAAGAAGTTTTTCGAAATTGAAACTGATAAAAAATTACCTAAGGACTTCGATGGGACAGGAACGGCTATCAGACTTGTCACTATTGTCTATAGAGGCAGAAATGTTAGAAAAACTGAAATCGTCTTCAGTTATAGATGATTTAATAAATCAATTTGCCGGAAAAAAAGCAAGAAAAGTGTATATTTGATTTGAATTGTTCCTAGCTCAATTTCTAGAAGGAATTGATAACTTATGATCAATAAACATTTATTTTAATTTAACGTAAATATTTTTGTTTGTTTTTTGTGGAAAATCCTTAATTTGGGCCCCCGCAACTAGTTTTGATACAGGGCCCCTCCAAGGCACGCTACGCCACTGCACAGTAGCATTTGTAAATATGAGCGTTTTACAAAACCTAACTGATCTCAAAACTCTGGTGTCGAAATACAGTAGCATCTGTAAATATGCAACCCGGATGAATGCCGCGTTGATGTTTCCAGGAATCGCTTGAATTTTTGGATGCGCATTCCAACGAACACGTACAGGTGTGAACGTGTGGACGCGATTTAACGTTATATTGATTGTACATTCTTGGATGCACGTTGATGTATCAATACTCAACTGTAGTTTTGTACGTACGTGTGTACGCAATCAGGTTGCATGTTTTTGGATGCACGTCGATGTATTAAGACATCGACGTCCGTGTGTAGCCCGCCTTTAATACATCGACGAGCATCCAAAAACATGCAACCTGATTGCGTACATACTTACGTACAAAACTACAGTTTTGTTTTGATGCATCAAAGTGCATCCAAGAACGTACAGTCAATAACGTTAAACCGCATACACACGTTCACACCTGTACGTGTTCGTTGTAATACGCATCCAAAAATTCAAGCGATTCAGAATACATCAACGCGGCGTTCATTTGTTCGGGTTGTGCATTCAAAAACGTGGGTATTTCTGCATCCACATTAACGTAATTGGTTGCATATTCTTGGATGCACGTTGATGTATCAAGACATCAACGTCCTTGTGTAGGGGCCTTAACGGTTATTATATTGGACTCTATGACACGGTAGCTTCTTCGGATAGAATGAAATACTGAAATCTTGGTACCTATCTTAGTTTTACATAAAATTTTTAGTATCTAGGGAAATACGATTACAACAAGAAATTAAATTAGGGTGGAGGGTAGGTAATCCTTCCAGGCAACTTGATCTAAGTACACCAAGTTTTAAAGATATTCAGGAGTGGAGAAAGATTTAAGTCAATTTATTCGTTAAGTAATAAATCAGAATTCTTATATCTGTTAATTTCTAGGGTTGCCAAAAGTTTACCTTTTAAAACTTTTGGGAAGTCCTAGAAATTAACAGGTATGAGAATTCTTATCTGTTACTGAACGAACAAATTGACGTAAACCATTCTCCACTCCTAAATATGTTTAATACCGAATGTATTAAAAAATGTAAAAGGATTACCTATCCTCCACCCTAATTTAATTTCTTGTTGTAATCATTTTTTCTTGGTGGGTGGAAGTGGAAACGTTTATATATATATATATATATATATATATATATATATATATATATATATATATATATATATATATATATATATAATCAAGTACTAGGACATTTATTTGAAACTAATCAAACAAACCCCCTAGCGGAGCTGGTTATACGAGTTCACGAAACATCGAAATGCCTCCATATACCTTGGAAGGTGTATGTTAGAAACATTAAGTTGTTTATCACAATCAATGGAAATGATAGACAGTCTGTTTCGCCCTTATTTGGGGCTCATCAGTATCATCCATCCATCGAAAGTGATAACCAACCAAATATTTCTAACGGCCTTATATTTTCCTTCAAGTGACTATATGGCATATAAATATGACACAGCGCCACCAGTCGGAAACAAATGAACCACATCTTACAGATAGATCGCGTTGCCGAAATGTTTTCTTCTATCTGTAAGATGTGGTTCATTTGTTTCCGACTGGTGGCACTGTGTCATATTTATATGCCATATAGTCACTTGAAGGAAAATGTAAGACCGTTAGAAATATTTGGTTGGTTATCACTTTCGATGGATGGATGATACTGATGAGCCCCAAATAAGGGCGAAACAGACTGACTATCATTTCCATTGATTGTGATAAACAACTTGATGTTTCTAACATACACCGTCCAAGGTATATGGAGGCATTTCGATGTTTCGTGAACTCGTATAACCAGCTCCGCTAGGAGGTTTGTTTGATTAGTTTCAAATAAATGTCCTAGTACTTGATTTTATTGCCACGAACGTGTTTCGATAACACGAAGAATTCTGCTTTCTATATATATATATATATATATATATATATATATATATATATATATATATATATATAGATATACATATATATATATATATATATATATATATATATATATATATATATTTATATATATTTATAAAAAGAATGTGTTAGAGACACATGGTTGCAGAGATAGGCCTTGTTCTTGATCCGCATTTGCAACTAAGGGAGTTTGGCAGGGCAGGATTAACCCTGTCCGG
Organism: Cynegetis impunctata; assembly: GCA_030704885.1. NCBI lineage: Eukaryota > Metazoa > Arthropoda > Insecta > Coleoptera > Coccinellidae > Cynegetis > Cynegetis impunctata. Next base: position 8,479 of record JARQZK010005246.1, on the reverse strand, counting down.
GCCCCTAGGCAACAACCCTGTCCGGGTCCCAGGTCTTTTCAAGTTGATAAAAGGATGTAAGTGTTTTCCAGATGATCGACTCCAGGTATCCTGTTACTTCAAAGTCTTATGTGATATTGCAACAACATGGTTACTTTGACTTGATGCTGCATCATCTCCTCACCTGACTCGTTCGATTCATTGGAATGGTCTTAATGAATAGGTTATAGATAAGTGATGAATGATGATCCAGGTTGCATGATGGGTTATTGAAGAGAAATAAGACGGGACGCGGCTATTTTAAATTTGATCTTGTTAAACGCAATAAAATACAATGCTGAAGAAAACAGTTTTGTGAAGTACAAATTGGAAAAAGTCAATTTCCAAGATAGTTATTGGTTTTGTACAGTACAGTAAGTTTAAATATTAACTCTTATAACTTTTTTAGAAACAAAGTCGATTAAAACATCTTCGAAGTTGACCCTTTCTAATACATCATTTTCAATGGCCATTATCGACAATGAATTCAAACGGTTCTGAAACATTGTTGAACGAAGACAGTTCATTTCTTCTACTACTAGATACTAGACGGTTCTGGATGTATGAAGTATTTAATCAATTAACAACATGCGTCGAAAGAAAGCAATAATATTGTTGAAATTTCATACAAATTTTCAAATAAAATTTTTTTTTTGTTGCGTGCACGGGCCCCTAGGCAGTTGCCTACTCTGCCTAATTATTCAATTCTGATACAGTATCTAGTGCAGTCCAGTAAAAGAAAATAATATAGGTATTGTCAAATCTCTTCATGGATAACGGATAACTGTTATGCTAATATATATATATATATATATATATATATATATATATATATATATATATATATATATATATATATATATAGGTATATACATATATATATATATATATATATATATACAGTGTGGAAAAAAAGTATGGACTTACCCTAATAATTTGGTAGCTTTATGGAAAACGCTGGAACAGGTCGATTTAGTTTTTCTGTTTCCTATATTTTGACCAAAATTATTATGTTCTTTTAATGACATCTGTCAAAAATATGACGTCATCGACATTTTTCTTAAATGACAGTATATAGCATGCTATACATCATTTGAAAGCTCTTGCTCCACTCAGTATGTTCCTAAATTTTTATGCGATTCTGGCTGGTTTCAAAATGGCGGCGGTAAAATTATGAAAATTATTTTTAATTGACTCCTTGTAAAAGAATAAGTCTTTGTCGATTTATCAGAAAAAAACAATCAATCATCGTACTCAAACAGTACTAAGGCTTTATCATTAAATTCCCGTCCTTACATCAACTTTCTTGGCCTGAGCTTGTTTTTTAATTCCATGGAGAAAAACGAAATTCGATATCTCAATGGCATTACAATAGAAGTTTTGGACGGCCGCCATCTTGAAACGGAGCTGTAGAATCGCATAAAAATTTAGGAACATACTGAGTGAAGCAAGAGGTTTCAAACGATGTATCGCATGCTATATACTGTCATTTGAGAAAACTTTCCATGACGTCATATTTTTCACATATATCATTAAAAGATCAAAATAATTTGGTCAAAATGTAGGAAATAGAAAAACCAAATCAACCTGTTCAAGCGTTTTCCATAAAAACTTAAGGCTACCAAATTATTAGGGTAAGTCCATACTTTTTTCCGCACTGTATATATACATACAAACATACATATATATATATATATATATATATATATATATATATATATATATATATATATATATATATATATATCTGCCGGCTCCAGCGCGAGGCATCTAGGTCTGCGAGGCAGTAGGCGGTCGCACACTTTGCCCACGCCTTACGCCGCCAATGCTAATGTATATTTGAGGTATATTTGTCTCCATTTTTGAATGGAAAATACTCACTTGGACAATCCTCAATTTTCACGCATTTCTTCTCTTCATTATCTAATAATATGTAACCAGATTGACATTGACACCCAGGCTGTGGGTGGCTATTCCGTACATGATCCAGTAACTTTGTCGCCTGAAAGTATGGGGTAGTATGCGTGAAATCCGGTAGTTCTGATTTTTTGCAGACTTGTTTATGTTGTTGGCCGTATGAGTAATCCAAGTTAGTGACCTCGAGCGCCGAACGCAACTTTGTCAAAAATCGAAAAAACCGCGAAAAAATCGGTATTTTTTCAAATTTTGGCGATTATAACCGTGAAGGACTAGTTTTTGAAAAAAAATTTTCAATTCGTTTTTGAAGTAGACTAAATTTTCTACAATATGATACTAAAATTGTCTCTTCAGATGTAATACTTTCCGAGATTAATTCTTTCAATGCTTATAATTTTTCAAGTTTATCACCTTGACTGCCACTTATCTGATGACTGTGACTTATCACGTTATCACTGTCATTAACGTGAGTGACGTTTGAACTCAAAATCTCAAAATGTCTGATCCCAATCCCAAAAGGAAAGGAAACACACGTGTTTCATTCCTCCCTGAAGTATGTGTCAGGGAGGCGGGCAGCTTGAGTTTGGGATTAACTCCTTCAGCCAGATCAGAGGATACACTTGTATGTACAAGTGCATTAAGGATAGGTGAGAAGGGAAATTTATGGAACATAGGAAGTGTGGGTAGGGTTCAGAGGATTAATACTGGCCCAGCATTCACCTTATAAGTTTGCAAGCAGTGACTTACATTACCATGAGAAAATCTCTGAAAAAAACTCATGGCAGACCAGTCGGCCCCGGGGTTTGAACCCGAGACCTCCCAAATACTAGCCCCAGTCCCAGCGTGGGTTTGTGTTTTATATGTAAGGAGACATTAAGTGAAGGTCAAGTGCGCCTCTCATGCGGGTGAATATCCACGCCACATTGCTCCAACCCCAAAATGATGACCAGAGATGCAGACCTCTTGCGGATAATTTCTTGCGGCTGCACGAAGGGTTGTGCGAACACGTGCAGCTATAGGATGGCAGGATTAAAATGCTCATCAGTTTGCAGGCACTGCAGTGGGGCCTCTTGTGACAATATACCTGATGTAGTAGTAGTAGATATCCCAGAAGGCGACGATCGGTTCGATGTCGAAGTGGAGGATGACTTGTGGGCACAAGACGTTGACGATTCATCACCATCCGCTGATGGGAATATGCCATCCCAATACGTCGATCCAGATACCGACGAACCTCAACCGGGACCTTCCAAGAGGGCTAAATTAATTTAATTTTCTGATTTTGAATATCACTCAATTTCCTAACAAATAAACTTATTAACTTTTGTTGTATTTATATTTTTTGCTTCATTATTCGTAGCTTAGCTTAAACATCATCGATTATACTTCTCATTTTCTTTTAAAACATCCCATCATAAAAGTACAGGGCTTCGATAGTATAATCAGGGTCAAAATTTATTCAGAATGACAGAATCGCAAAAAATTGCGAAGAAAAAATTATAAAATTTGAAAGGATCGATCTCAAAAAGTATTGGGTCTACAGAGGCAATTTTAGTATCATATTATAGCAAATTTAGTCTTCTCTAAAAACGCATTGAAAAAGTTTTCTCAAAAACTAGTCCTTTGAGGTTATAATCGCCAAAATTTGAAAAAAAAAAACAATTTTATCGCGTTTTTTTCGATTTTTGACAAAGTTGCGTTCGGCGCTCGAGGTGACAAACTTAAGTTATTCATTAGGCCAATATCATAAACAAGTCTGCAAAAAATCAGAACTACCGGATTTGACGCATGCTGTGATGTATAAAGTTACTGGACTAACATAGAAATATGGGTGTTGGAATTCACAAGTAGGAGGTTTGAGATTAATCGCCGCTTTCCATTCTTCATTCGGTCCGCAAATTGGAAGAAGATCTGGCGAAACTATCGCATCTGAAGAAAGAGAATAATCAAATCATTGAATTTTGACAGGATTAGGAGCATTCAAATAATTAGAAGGGAAACAAACCTATCTGGTGAAAGAGAAAATTGTCAGATATTTGAATAATGAGTTGATTTAAAAGAATTTTTAGTGATTACATTGCTTGGCGTGCGCGTCCGATGTATTCGTCTATGCGTTCTGTAGTTATTTTATTTTTATTAATAAATAATGAATTGTGGAGATAATTCAGTAGAAGTTGAGGGTAGAGGTGATAAAGTCTAGTAATTAACAGTGTTTGTAAATTTTAGTAAGATACTCTATATAAAAATGAAGGTATGAGTAGGTATAACATCAGTATATTATCATAAATCTCATAAATAATCTACTATTCATTCTTGTAATGACAACCAGGGATTGTAATGAATATTCAAAGAAAAAAAATGTTTGAACAATTAAAGTTTTTGTTCCTGCAAAAAATGAGCGATTTCAACATCAACTTTTCTGACAAAAACTCAGAGTCATTGTTAAAATTTCTTCTGCATGAATTTAATTTAAGAATTAACAATGATCCAGCAAAATTTACAAACAATATACCACTAGGTACCAATATCGATGCAGTGTTGTGGAGACCACAAACCAATCATTACTAAGATGGAATACACTGATTAAGTTCATGATCAGTTCATATTTTTATAATAAATAATGATGAAATGTTTATTACAATTTTATTACAAATTCCTCATTTATTTATTTTCATTCATTTACTCCCAAATTCCACTTTATTTAATTACGCTCAAACATTTTAAATTTATTTCATTATGCTTGCTATTTAAAACAATCTAAAGGCAAAGTACCAATTACCCGGTTGGTCCCACGACACTTTTAGTCGTGTTTTCTTTCTTCTAAAATAATAAACTATTGCACTGTATGGAAATTCAACAGAAATAAAATAAACCACATTCAAATGAGCGATAGATACATTAAAACAAATGAAAGATTTAATAATTGTGAAAATTAGACATATTTTCAATCCTACTGAAAGATTAAAAAAAATTAAAGTGAAAAAATTATATTTTCGAAAGTTATTGTGTTAACTGTGAACACGATCTTCAAAAATCTCTACGATATGGCATTAAAATTACTTTTTTATATAAAAAGCAGTGGCGGCTCGTGATTTTGTCTTCAGGAGGGCGCAAAAATAATATTGGGTTATACATATTTGTGTATCTGTTTTTGGTTTTAGGCTGAATCTTTAGCCAATAGAATATCTTCAAGGAATTCATCAATTCATCTGAATCAATAATTTTTTAACAAAATTCGTGCAGGTGCAAAAACCGAATATTTATCTGATCTGCATAAACTTTACGTAAAAAAGACTCAATATTCACATGCCCCAAGAGCTGAAAACTTACTAGACTGTTTTAATGCTTTGGAGAATTTACATGTTTTTCAATCTCGTCTACCAAATGTTTGAGATCACGAACTCCTACCTTTATCCACTTTTCATCGCTTAAAAATATAAAACAAACAAAACAAAAAAAAAATCACTTTCATCACATCCACACAACCACGGGGTCTTGTTGTAATTGTTTTCACAAAATTTTTCCCTAAAACTTGGTCGATTTTTAAATCATTTCTGTTTCTGAGGTTTTATAGTAACTAGCTCAAATTATATATGATTATATATTTATGTATTAAAATTTAAAAAATTTTTTTATGAGCTCAGCGATCATTTTTCTTTCTGATGAGTTGCTTTTTAAATAATATACATGTACCTCGTATTCGTTAGGTACGGTTTGATGTGAAAAAACATCGGATTTAGATTTTTATGGAAGAATAGAATTGCGAATTCAAAGTCTGGCAAAAAAGTATTGTAATGCTTTTATATTTAACTTAAATTATAATACTAACGAATAATTAAGAAAATATATATTTATTGTATTGTTTTTAAACTATGAGTTTAATAATAAATATTTATCAACGTTCGCCAAATGTATATTTTGTATGTAAGCTTTATTCATATTATGGAAGTATTGCATAGTTTAAAGCCATGCCTTACCTTACTTTAAAAGTGGTACATGATTGAGATATACACCATAGTTCTCAATGATACTAGCCATACGGGAAAAGTTGATGTAACGAGGATGATGGAGCATAAATCATAAAGTTGGAATTTTATTGATAGAAAATTGATATGTATGTGGACTAAGATATCAAAATTATAGGCGGCAAAAATTGAATAGCCTACGGGCGGCAAATCTGAAAATCCGCCACTGAACACAGAACAACATTTAGATGTTATTGATCATTTAACGTCATTTTTGAATTCCTGCCTGGGTCCATTTTGACAGCATGGGCTATTAGGCCAAGCTAGAGAGATTTAGAGTGAGCATTTCGTGCAAAAAGTGTTAGAAGAAAACCAGCTCCGCCATTGTGTGTAAAATAGTTCCACGTGATATAGTGATATGTTTTTCACTCGACTTTATTATTTATGTCTTTGTTTTTAACAATTTTATGCGGTTTTTTTTTAGTTTTTTGCTTATAAAATTGAAACTATCAGAGTAATCGTGATGATGTCATTAGACTTATTGTAGAAAATGAAAAGACGAAAAAAATGAGAGGTCGGACGACTCGATCAGACCCTTAGTCTAAGGGAAAATTGGAAAAAACCGTCCAAAATGCAGTTTTTTCTAAAGTTCATAACTCGGTTATTTTTTGAGTTGTAGCGTAGATCCTGCGGCCAGTATTAGCTATTGATATGAACTTCATTTTTGCGAAGATCAGGAACTGTCCGATGCATAGTTTTTGATCTGTGGCTATTTGATTATGTTACTATGCAATTTTCCAGCAGACCTGAATGCGACAGGTATGGTCCGATTTCAATTTACTAAAAAGATTTTGAAAGTAGAATTCTCATAGTTCAAAACGTTCATCTTGGTTTTTCATAAAAACGCTGAGAAATATGTTAAAAATAAAGCTGAACATGACAAAAAACGGCCGAGCGCGTGAGAGTAGTTGAAGAGTGGGGGTTTACAATTATTATCTGTTTAGAAATTACTGTCACGTTCAAAATGCCGACGCTTTCGAATGTCATACTTCTCCTTGCCTGCTGCTCTACCCCCACATTTTTTACATAAAATTGTTAAAAACAAAGACATAAATAATAAAGTCGAGTGAAAAACATATCACTATATCATGTGGAACTATTTTACACACAATGGCGGAGCTGGTTTTCTTCTAACACTTTTTACATGAAAAAATCTCTGTAGCTTGGCCTATATAAGATTTTTCCCTCTCAGCAATGTATAATGAATAAAAAATAGATGGCTTCAAGAGGTGATAAAATCGTCTTATAACCAAGTGAGTGATAATATTTTTTTAGGAATATTTCTGCTGGGTTCTATAAAATATTCTGTGGAGGAATAACTTTATCTGGTAGAATTGAGGAAATATTTTCAAATACGTGATTTGTGTTACTTATTGAAAGAAGTTGAAGTGTTCAATATTCGCTACCTATATATTTTCATTTCTACCTACTGTCTAATTACATACAGAATTAACTTATCTTCAATAATTCGCTTTGAAGAAACTACCAAATTTTAATAATCTCAAAAATAGTATGGAATATATCTATGATAGAAATTCATGCATATTAGGTAATTATCTTTCGTGAATCCTCGAGTAAAATTGCATTTCTAAATAATTATTTCTAATTGAATCTTGTTGTATATAATAATAGATTTTTGTTGACCTAACGAATGAGAAAAATTAACTGTGTAAATAGATGCGAATGATTGGCGTTGAACAACTGTTTTAGCATAACATTTGATATGAGTTTACCAAAGTTCTCAAACAACGAATTGCAAAACTAAATGTTGTTTCCGTGTAAATAACGGAACTTCCTTTACGCGGATTGTAGTGTAGGCGTACAAGAAATACAGCAACTGATGGTTGTCGGCACGCTGTGAAAGATAATATTGAAATAGAACGTGATATATGGCGTTGACGAGAAGCGAAGATATCGGTCTCGCAACCCACAAAATTTGTCATTTTCTCTCCTGACTTTTGAAGAAATTTATAATATTTGAATCATGATAATCATTTGAATCCCTTCATAAAACGATATTATATAACTTTCACTCACATGTGCTTACAATAAACAACAATTTAAGCAACATTTTTACACTTTATCTGAAACAGGTAAATGAGTTATTCCCTTTATATGGCTGACAATCTTCATTTGTTATTGATTTTATTCAAATTATTATTGGAAGTGTTTATGTTTCAGAATAATATTCATCAAAGTAATTTACTGCATTCTGCGAATTAATCGATTGATATAGTGAAGTTGATATTTTACCACATACGTTCTTATTTAATTCCTAAAAATAGATGCATAGTTAATTTAAATTACAAATAACTGGAATTATAAATTGTGTTTCCACAGTCGCAGTTTCTTCCTAGAAGTACCATTAAATTATATATCAGTCCATTACATTCGTAATTACCTGTGTTCGACTATTTGCATTTTTCTCATAATATTTCTTAGTTCAATGAAAAAATTACATACACAATATATATATATATATATATATATATATATATATATATATATATATATATATA
>JARQZK010005245.1:0-103093 GCA_030704885.1 Cynegetis impunctata | reverse complement strand
CAACTATTCAACTCACTGATAGTCCCTTATCAGTAATAATAATTAATAGTTTGACAATGCAGTTCATTGAAGTGGTTCGGTTTTCCCCGAGGTTTTCCCTAAATACTGAACATAAGCTCCTTAAATTAATAGGCCAAGCTACAGAGATTTTTTCATGTAAAAAGTGTTAGAAGAAAACCAGCTCCGCCATTGTTTGTGAAATAGCTCCATATGATATAGTGATATGTTTTTCACTCGACTTTATTATTTATATCTTTGTATTTAACAATTTTATGCAAAATATCGCGTTTTTTTAAATTTTTTGCTAATAAAATTGAAACTATCAGAGTAATCGTGATGGTGTCAATAGACTTATTGTAGAAAATGAAAAGACGAAAAAAATGAGAGGTCGGACGACTCGATCAGACCCTTAGTCTAAGAGAAATTTGGAAAAAACCTGCCAAAATGCAATTTTTCAAAAATTCATAACTCGGTTATGTTTTGAGTTGAAGCGTAGATCCTCCGGTTAGTATTATTTATCAATATAAACTTTATTTGTGCGAAGAGCAGGAACTGTCCGATGCATAGTTTTTGATCTGTGCCCATTTGAATATTTTACTATGCAATTTTCCAGCAGACCTGAATGCGACAGGTATAGTCCGATTTCAATTTACAAAAAAGATTTTGAAAGTAGAATTCTCATAGTTCAAAACGTTTATCTTGGTTTTACACGAAAACGCTGAGAAATATGTTAAAAATAAAGCTGAACGAAAAACGGCCGAGTGCGTGGGAATAGTTGAAGAGTGGGGGTAGAGCAGCAGGCAAGGATAAGCACGACATTAGAAAGCGTCGGCATTTCGAATATGACGGTTATTTCTTGGCCGTTTTTCGTCATGTTCAGCTTTATTCTTAACATATTTATCAGCGTTTTCATGTAAAACCAAGATGAACGTTTTGAACTATGAGAATTCTACTTTCAAAATCTTTTTTGTAAATTGAAATCGGACCATACCTGTCGCATTCAGGTCTGCTGGAAAATTGCATAGTAAAATATATATTCAAATGGCCACAGATCAAAAACTATGCATCGGACAGTTCCTGCTCTTCGCCCAAATAATGTTTATATTGATAAATAATACTAACCGGAGGATCTACGCTACAACTCAAAAAATGACCGAGTTATGAACTTTTGAAAAAACTCCATTTTGGCTGGTTTTTTCCAAGTTTCCCTTAGACTAAGGGTCTGATCGAGTCGTCCGACCTCTCATTTTTTTTGTCTTTTCATTTTCTACAATAAGTCTATTGACACCATCACGATTACTCTGACAGTTTCAATTTTATAAGCAAAAAACTAAAAAAAACGCGATTTTTTGCATGAAATTGTTAATAACAAAGATATAAATAATAAAGTCGAGTGAAAAACATATCACTATATCATGTGGAACTATTTGACAAACAATGGCGGAGCTGGTTTTCTTCTAACACTTTTTACATGAAAAAATCTCTGTAGCTTGGCCTATAATAATAATTAGGATTATATATAAACCTTTGTATCCGTAGAATTTTAGCATCATTCAGTAAGCATTTGACGAAGAAGTATTGAAAGATAATAATTAACAATGAATGAATTTCTTTTTTCAAATGATGTTATTGGTATATTATTGACATTTTGCAGCAAATGTTGTTTTCATACGATTGAGGTATTTTTCTGATTCACCTATAAAATTATTATTTATTACTCTGCTATGATTGACACTCGAGAAATAGATATAGCAATTTAATAACTGAATAGTATCATAGTAAGGACTTGTTGCCTATGGTCATAAATGTACAATTCGGCCCTACTTATTGAGAAGAAACTTGTTTAACGCTTCAGTAAACCGAATAGTTGTTTATAACTGTAGGCGCTCTGTTATTACGAGCAATACAAAGGCATTTATTGAAACAATTAACGAAACACTTTCAAATGATAACGATACCTACTTATCGTAATTGAACCTAAACACTATGAGGTAGAGAATACTCGCAGAAAATTTGACCTATATTATCTCGTCATTAAAATAGTTCTACATATTTCCTATTAAATAACCCTGAGGTGATATGTTATCCGATTGTTGTGGAAGGAAATTTGTATAACTTTTGATGGAAATTAATATGATGTCTAAAAATGAAAAATGGAAATTGCACAACGAACTCGTATCGTGTGTATTATGTAACAATGCGTTTCTGCTGAATCGAAATCTATGTTCAAATAATAATAATAATAATAATAATAATAATACTCTTTATTTCAAAATGAGTTACAATCCCAAAAGGTGTCAAACTATACAGGAAATGCAACTAAAAAGAAACAGTGTCAAACAAAATTGAAATTAATTTATGTTTAGGAATTTATGTAAACTATAGGGTTCCAAAACAATCAAATATTTTTTAACTTCCTTCTTGAACCAATTTTGTGTTCTTTGATGTTGTAGCCTACTTGGTATCTTGTTGAAGAATCTGATGCATCTATAATATGTTTCCCTCTCGGTGAGTGACAGTCTATGACTCGGATATATGATGTCATTAGATCTTGTTGGATATTTGTGATGTCTTTCTGCTTGGAAGTAGCCAATGTTGCGAAATAAGAACATCAAGCACTCATAGATATAAAGAGCGTATATTGTAAGGAGTCCATGCCTTCTGAATACTCCTCTACAACTTTCTCTTATCTTCATTTTGAATATACTTCTTATAGCCCGCTTCTGGATCACAAAGATGTGTTGAACACTGGAACAGGATCCCCAAAACATGATTGCATATCTTGCACTTGCCTCGAAACAGGCGTAATAAAAAACTTTCAAAGTCCCTTCATCCATATGAAAGGAAATACTTCTGAGAGCATATGTAGTGGAGTTTAGTTTCTTACTGATATTTTTTACATGTTCTTCCTAATTTAAAATTCATCAAGGTGGACTCCAAGAAATTCACTGTCTTGTTCTGAAAAGAATTGTTGTTGTTTTTCCTTTATTTAGTATTAATTTATTTTTGTTAAACCATTTCTCTATCATTGTGAAATGTTCCCTCGCCTTGTCTATGGTCTCTTCTAAAGTCTTTCCCCACACCAGGATATTTGTATCATCAGCGTATTGAGTGATATGTGGCTCATTTTCCAATTCTTGTGTAGGGGAATCCATCCAGTCACTCTCTGTTTCTGTATCATCCCGTTCATTTTCTCCTTCTTGTACAGGCTCTCGGCTTGAAAATTCCAAGTCATTCACAAAAATTATAAACAAGAGAGGTGCTAGGATGCTTCCTTGTTGTATTCCCCCCGTGTTTTCTTTTACATGTGATACTCCTTAGATGTAGAAAATGCCAAAAGCATGGAAAGAAGCGGTGATAATACTAATTTATAAGAAGGGAGATAATACCAAGTGTGACAACTATAGAGGAATAGCCCTGATCAAAAGACGATTAGATGAACACTTAGAGAAAGAGATCGGAGATTACCAGGGCGGTTTCAGGAAAAAATAGAGCAACAACAGATCAGATATTCATGATAAAGTAGATACTGTTAACAGCATGTGAATATGAGATTCCAACGTACATGCTATTCATTGATTTTAAAGGGGCATATGATACATTACGAAGAGCGAAATTACTAGAGGCCCTGACAGATTTACTAGTACCAAATAAAATCATGAGATTAGTGAAAATGACATTACAGGATACCATATGTGCAGTGAAAGTGGAAGGAATATTGAGTGATGAGATAGGAGTGAGGAAAGGACTGAGACAGGGGACCCAACATCAACACTGCTATTTAATGCAGTGTTAGAGAAAGTGGTGAGAGCCAAATAAATAGAGGGACACTGTTAAACAAAAGCCACCAAATAATAGCATACGCTGATGACGTCGTGCTAATAGCACGTAACAGAGGGGAACTGGAAAATATATTCAAAGAGTTTCTAAAGTCAGCAAAAAAATATAGCCTAGAAAAAAATCAAGAGAAAAGTAAATATATGGTATTGAAAAAATCGAAAGGAGGAGAAAGTGAAGCTCTCTTAGACATAGAAATAGAAGGGAAAAGGACGAAGTATGAGAGAGTGAAAAAATTTGTGTACTTGGGGGTGCTGCTCAGTGAAGAGTGCAAAGAAGAAGACGAAATAGATTGGAGACTAATGAAGGCAAATAGGTGTGCAGGAGGACTAAGAGAAGGAATGAAGGCAAAGGAAGTGTTCTGGGGAACAAGACGGAAGATGTATAAGACAATTATACTACCAACATTAATGTATGGATGTGAAACTTGGTTAATGAACAATAAAATACAAGAAAAGTTAGATATATGGGAAAGGAGAATGCTAAGAAGTATATATGGAGGAAAAAAAGTAAATGGTATATGGGAAAGAAGAATGAATGAAGAACTGTATGAATTGTACGGAGAAAAGAGAGTGTCTGAAAAGGTGAGGGATAGAAGACTACATTGGCTAGGAAATTTGGAGAGAATGACGGAGAATAGAGAGGTGAAGGGAGTTTGTTGGAAGCGGCCGGAGGGTAAGAGAAGAAGAGGAAGACCGAGGAAGAGATGGAGCGAAGCGGTGATGGAGTACATTCAGGAGAGGAAAATAGGAAACTGGAGAGAGAGTGCAACAAACAGACGGAAGTGGAAGGACCTGATAAATTAGGAAATAACATGTTAGAGGCCTCAATGGCCTACATATAACTGTAATTAATAATAATATAACTTCTTTGATGTAATTTTTCTCGATCACGACACATTGTTTTCTTTGGAGTAGGTATGTATTCAGCCATTTATAGGCTGGTCCTCTTATGCCATATTTCCACAGCTTCTTTAAAAGGATGTTTGTATTCAAGCAGTCATATGCCTTAGAGAGATCCGATAGCAACCCCAGGGCATAATATTTTTCAGGTTTAAGAGAAATTTGTAAAATTTTACTTCACATCGATGTTTTAATCATAAAAAATTATCGGTCAATAAATCTATATAAAATATAAAAATAATAATGTGGTATTTACAAATAAAATTCATGTGATTCTGCGTCAAAGGGGTTATCATATTTTCACTGCCAAAATTCGATAATATTTAATTGAATTATCAACGACTCTGATAACGTTATTTATAACCTACTACTATGGTTGATTAGACAAAAATGTTCATGAAACAAATCTTTCATAATTGTTTGGTTTCAGATTATTTTTACTCAAGGCTTGAAACAAATAATATCTAATTCAATGATTTGGTTGGGAATATTACTTCCACTGTTTCAAAGCCTTATTCGTTATTTTAATAGTATTATACTCAAGTGTATAAACAAAAAATCGTGAGCAGCAGAGCTCCATCACTAGTGATGAGCGATATCGTGAATTTCAAATCACGTTGTGAAACGTGACTGTGACTTTTAAATATCAGTGATTTTAAAGCGTGACGTGATCACGGAGACGAATTGTAAATTTTCTGATAAATACAAGCATTTAATTTGAAGTATCGTAAATATTTAAAGAAAGGTAATTAGTATGTTGCATGAGTTAAAGTGTTTATTTAACTATAAACAGCTTAAAAAACAAAAGAATTATAACTGTAATGAAAATTATAATCAAATTTTCAAGAAAATATAACAAAACATATACAAGCATAAGAAAATAAATAAAAAACAATTTGTTGAATCTTGAAGGATAATTTCACTTTGCACAAATTACAGGATGCATTGTTTTCATCGACCTGAGGAGTGAAGAATGTCCAAAGCTCCCTAGTTTTACGCATATTCATCTTAAAAATTATTTTCACACACTTCACGGGGAAATAATAGTCAAATATTAGGTATAGGATCTATAATATCAAATATAGTAACGATATTAAGACCGAAGTAATAACTTGAACTGTGATATCAAATCACGCTTTTTATCACGGGAAGGGAACTGTGACTACCTGTGACTTTTTGATATCAGTGATTTAATCACAGTTCGTGAAATATCGCTCAACACTATCCATCACTAAATTCGTATTTTTCGTACGAAATGCATCGCGTTGAGTAGCGATTCTTTCGAATTGAATTATTGAAAAATCATGCTTAACCCTTTCCGGCCCAAATTATTTTTTTGTGGAAAAAATATTATGTATGGTTTGATAATGGTTTATTAGAGATACTCGAAGAAAATGAAACAAATTTCAAGATGAAAAAACACAAGGATTATCCTGCAGGATGTGGTCACTCCACATAACCAGTAGGAACATATAACCAAACAATATAACCTATTTTGCGTAATATAACATGAAACAGTTTTTGTCATGGTTCAAACACAATTCTACTTTGCACGCTGAACATTTCCTACGAATCATAGAACTCATCTGCATGAAGATTTTCTAAATATTCAGTTATTGGGTTTCCAACCCTCCCGAATTGCACGGATGACTCCGGTATTAATGGTCAACCTCCAGTCTTCCCGGAGTGACTAGTTTCCCCAGTTTTTTTGAAATTATACGCAACCGCGCTCTACTAATCAAACTTCGATTTTTAATGATTAAAAAACTGTCAAATATTAGAAGCAGAGTATATATAAATTAAAAATAAATAAATGATTGACATTTTCCTCAACCCCCTCCCTACTAAACTCCTTAAAAAAATCTCCCGGGTTGATCCTTTCGAAAATTGGCAACCCTATTCAGTAGGAAGGTACTCCAAACTTGCTTCCTCAGAACTAAAATAAGATAACACGATCACGTAAGTGCCCAGTGGTCACTTCAGGAGACCCCAACAAAATTAGTAATTTCGAAAGAAAGGAAACATTTATGTCAATATATTCATGAAAATGCATAAGTAAGATATAAGTAAATAACTTTGGAGCCATTTTTCCACTATTCATAAATAAAAATAACAAATTCACACAGTTTCAGCAGATCCTCTGAGTAGTGTCCAACAAATGTAAACAAATGCACGTTATACGCGCTTCGACTTATTTCGGTCTGTTTTCGATGAACACGTCAAATTTTGGTATGTTAGATAACCCACAAAACACACTGGTATACTGAAATAGCCAACGAGCAGTTTTACTCATGACTAACAAACTGTGATCTTCCTAGCTAACCAGTTGCCCTGAAAGGGTTAAACAGCTGACCTAATTAAAAATAAGAAAATGGTTCATTTAATAAAAAAATATGCGTGCGTTCAAAGTACACATGTCAGAAGTGAATCTTCTTTGGCAAACTAATTTTCAAATCTCGTTTATATTTATAGTAATCTGAAGCTTTAGATTTCAGACTTAGAGGGAGGGAAAAAGGAAGATAGGAATTTAATGAATTTAATTGTAATTAAAATAATAAAACTGTCTAAAATTAATACAAATTGATTGTTGGACGGCCATCAGACGCGTTCGCCGCCTAATCGTGGCGAACCGCGCCGTCTTGAATTGCGAAATCTGAGCCGGAGTACGAGAAGAACGCGAGACACACGACGGCGGCGTGCGCTTTCTTAAGACGCGTTTTCCTCCACTTTCGCCAGTCGCCGACGACTGCGACTGAGTAGCGTCGACCAATTCGTCAAGACATCTCCAATGCATTTTAAATCATCCTGTTTTCCTAGCCGCTACTCAGTCGCGACTACCAGCGTCCGGTCGCCGTTCGTCCAGTCGCGAGTAGCTGCACATATTCGGAAGGGGTGCCGCGATAATTCGTCGACGAAAGTTAGTTTGCGTAGTTATATTGATGCCGGGAATTTCGGAAAAACTCTTTAAATTTTGTTTCGTTATCTGTCAGGTGGTTCTGGATTAATATTGCCTGAAATCCTTCCAATCGTCTATTTCGGAACCTTGCTAATTCTTCGCTTCTCTGTTTCTCAGATTCTAACGTTAACATGAGAAGCAGATTTTCCTCCTGCACTTGATAATTTAATAACATTGCAATTAATGATTTTTTTGAAATATTCATTTTTCTTGTGCTGAACAGACCAGAACGAGGGACAAATACTGATTGACGCAGGCTAGCGAGTCGCAGTCGTCGGCGACTGGCGAAGGTGGAGGAAAACGCGCCTGAATGAATAGGTCGCAGCTACTACCAGACGCGGCTACTCAGTCGCAGTCGTCGGCGACTGGCGAAAGTGGAGGAAAACGCGCCTTTAAGCGTACAGTAACACGATTTCCCTTTCTCTCTAGCTCTCTTACTCGTACTATCCCTCCTCTCGCTCCATGGCTATGTGCTTCATGCTACGTTCGTCCTTTCTCTCTCTCTCTCTCTCTCTCTCTCTTTCAATCGGTCTCAATCGCTCTTTCCCTCTTGAAAAAAAAACGTTTCACATCCGTTGCAGGAACTTCAAAATCCACCCCAGTACCATGCCTATATGCAATCACAAACATAGCTCTACCAGACCTGAGACGCCAACAAGCTACTGCCCGTGAATGGAAGAAACTTCATGATCCAAAATGCCCCAGAACCCTACCAATCTACGAAATCCTAAGTAATCCCCCAAACAGTCATCTAAAATCCCGGAATCCCATCTGGCAAGATGATACACTACATAAACCTTAAGATTAAACAGGCCTGGAAAGCAAGATGGACGTCCAATTGCGACTTCAACCAACATAATCTTGTGGACCCGACCACTCCCCTCCCGGGAATGCAATTGACCAGGAAAGCATGGTGCAGCCTTAACTGCATCAGAACTGGACACGCTAGATGCTCGTACATGCTCCACAAATGGGAATTCTCAGATACCCAAAAACGCGACTGCGGAGCCCCAGAACAAACTATAGACGATATAGTCTGTGAATGCCCGATAAGAAGATTCCACGGAGAATGGGACGACATCTTAAAAGTAGAGATGAAACGGATAGTGGTTTGGTCGGATACCGGATATTCGGCAAGCTACGAGGCCAGAGCGCCGGATATTCGGCTACCGGATATTCGGCTAGCGGATATTCGGCTACCGGATATTCGGCCCTTTATCGCGTTAAATGTCGCGATCAGTTTGATATGAATATAGGCGCGCTGAACAAGATCGAAATATTCAGGCGCGTTCGGGTGTTACCGCACGTTAGCGGAGATCATTGATCGAACTACCTAATTGCTACCGTTTTAGACCCAGGGTTCAAGTCAGACTATTTAGGAGTTCTTGAAACTGAAAAAGCGAGACAGAAAATCATAAAAGAGTATATAAAAAACTCTTACGACGAATCTTCTTCTCACAGTAACAGATCATCGCCGTCTTCGACACCTGCTAAACAAATGAAGGAAGATGAAACTGGATCCAACTTCACAAGGAAGCTCAAGACACCTTTTCGGACAGTTTCAATGAAGTGGCAAAGGATAATAGTAGTGATCGTGGCGATCAAGAAAAACAAAATCCAATTGTTAACGAGATTGACTCTTTCTTAAAGAGATCTCGAATCGATCGCAATTACGACCCATACATTTGGTGGTCAGATAATTTGAATCACTACCCCCATTTGTCAAGATTTGCAAGAATTTATATTTCAGCACCTGGCAGTAGCGTTTACAGCGAAAGGCTACTTTCAGAAGTTGGTCTGGTATACGAAGCCAAGCGGAGTCGCCTCTTACCAACAAATGCGGAAAATTTGGTATTTATTCCCCACAATTTGCCACTTGTTAATTTTGAGTACTGAACTAATTAATAACAGAAAAATGTTTTGAATTTTACTATCCGGAATCCGGCCAGATACTGAATTGCTATTCGGTATCCGGCCGGATAGTGAAAACAAGGCCGGATACCGGATAGTTACCGGATATCCGTTTCATCTCTACTTAAAAGCTACACCCGCTGCTGTAGACTGGATAACTTCCCTGGACATCGACTTATTAGCTCTAGTCTCTCCCAAAGAAGTCTCGCTTATTTTATTTTATTATACTTATATCTAATATTAATTCATACTTCACCATACTTATACAAAGAACTACAGTTGTAACAGAAATTGTAGATCGCCATACGATAAATAAATAATAGTCCGTTTCATCCGTAAGAATTTAACCCTAAGCGCGCAAAGAAGATTCACTTAAAAAAAATTTATGGTTGAGGAAAAAAGTTGAAACTAACGAAGGAACGTACCTTAACATCAACTCAATCCACGTACCCTCTGAAGCTACCCAAAGACACTTCCTCAACATTAACTCAATCGACTATAAAATTAATCGACTATAAAAATAATTGCTTCAAATAATGGTTTTCATACAAGTTTGATAGATAAAATGATAAACAAGAAACGCAGTCAACTAGCGTACAACAGCATATACCCTCAATCAAAAGTAGAAAAATCGGAAAAATTCACATCTTTAACATATTTTGGTCCTCTAACAGAAAAAGTAGCTAATGTCATACCTAAATGTAATATTAAAATTGCTTTCAAACCTAAGACAAAACTCTCAGGATTTTTATTCAATGCCAAAGATATCACTTCAAAATTTGAAAGTTCAGGAGTTATAAGTTGATTTGTCCTGTATGTAAAGGAGTATATATAGGTCAGAGTGGTCGATCGTTCCAGACAGGATTTAAAGAACACCAACAATCTTTTTTGAAAAATAAAACGGATTCAACGTTTTCAAATCATTGCCATGAAAACCATCACCCATTTCCGCAAATAGATAATTTTCAAATCATGCACAAATTACCAAAAGGAACCAAACTTACTTACTTAGAATCATTTGAAATTTTTAAACTCAATCATAATGCAAAAGATATCTTGCTGAACGACCAGATTGACTTGATATCTTCTCCTATATTTAGTGTATTCAAACAATAACGACCTTTCTAAGAACATTGTATTGTACCAATTTGGGAAATTCACTCGATTAGCCCTTCTTGAAATATGTTCCTCTTGTCTATTTAGGTACCTGCAATAATTCTTTCCCACCCGTAAGCGCAAATCTATACTTAATTCTGTATTCAGTTCTTAACTCAATCTGCCCGATGATGTGACCGAAATTGCAATCGCAGTGTTAAAATTTTTCAAAATATTTTGTGATAATAAACGTGGGAAATTCAAATTTAGTTTTGTTCATCATTAACTCAATCTACTTACCAAGTTTGAACCCTCTAACTCAATTAGCAAACGCTGCGGAGTTTGGCAAAATTTCAAAAACCACCAAATTGCAGCTCATTATATATATATATATATATATATATATATATATATATATATATATATATATATATATAAATATAGAAATATATATAGGTATATAACAGAATTCTTCGTGGTGTCGAGACATGTCCGTGGCAATAAAATTAAGTAAAAGCTAGGCCATTTGATCGAAACAAATCAAATAAACTCCCTAGCGGTGCTGGTTATACGAGTTCACGACATATCGAAATATTCCTATATACCTTGAGACGGTAAATGTTAGAAATATTGAGTTGTTTATCACAATCAACGGAAATGATAAACAGCCCTTATTTGGGGCTGATCAGTATCATCCATCCATCGAAAGTGATAACCAACCTAATATTTCAAACGTTCTTATATGTTCCTTCTAGTAACACAGTGGCATATAAATATGACACAGCGCTGCCAGTTGGAAACGAATGAACCACATCTTACAGACATATGAAACATTTCGGCAACGAGAACTCGTACGTCCTGATACGCGAAGGTGGTTACTATACTCGTTGAGCTAGAGTAAGGTTGCTACATCAATTCGATGTAATGCAACATTTACACACCGCCAGTAACAATCGCTCCGAATTGTATACCTCTATAGAGGCAGCAAATGAATATAAAACAGAA
The DNA here is from genome assembly GCA_030704885.1 of Cynegetis impunctata. NCBI lineage: Eukaryota > Metazoa > Arthropoda > Insecta > Coleoptera > Coccinellidae > Cynegetis > Cynegetis impunctata. The sequence continues at coordinate 91,387 of JARQZK010005245.1, read as the reverse complement.
TTCTTCGTGTTATACTACTTTCCTTCGATACACTGCAATAGTAAGTATTTTATGGTATGAAATACGACTAAAAATAGACTATATGTTCGAATATAAAAAAATTACTAAAAAATTACATCAAACTTGTTTCAATAAAAAATTTTCCATCTGTTTACTATCATTTTCCATTCGTATTCAACAGCTTCGATGTAAAAAAGGTGCGAAAAATCATTTTAGCTTCAAAATTTCTTTGAAAACCAGTTTTCTACAAGAAAAGCAGAATTGTATATCGAATCTAGAGAGTCTTAATTCTCGGATAACTAACTTGGTGATTATAAGTGAAATAAAGACCGCTTGTTTCATTTATACCACAAGTATGTGCGAATAGGATGGTCGGCTTGAGTTATGAGGAGGAAATTCTTCAGCCAAACGAAACTCCTTCATCCAGACGTAAAGTACATTTATATGTACAAGTAAATTGAGGATAGGTGATACTGGATAAATTATGGAAGTGAGAAAGGTGAGGTGGGGGTTATACGATGAATACTGGCCCAGCATATACTTGATTGACTCCATTACTATAGTTTCTGATTAGTTTCCGATATAATAGAAAACTCACCAATAGTGAGGTGTGATAGCTAAAAAAAGTTTCACATCTGGCAACCACTGCGCTCTTTTGGATTCTGATAGTACATGGGTAGACGCGTTAAAAAAGACCGGGATACAAATTTTTCTGGACCTCTAGTGGCGTTGATGATGTAATCAATATGGCTGCCATAGTTTTGTAAAACTCTTTCAAATTTCCCTGTATAACTCGGATTTTTGTTAGAATATCAACCGATATTATCAGTGATTATTAATGAGGAGAAAATGCGCTTTTCAACGCTATAAATGACATTATTGTCAGGTTTGTAGTTATAAAAATAATTGTAACATAATTATTTTTTTAAATTAAATTTTGGTTTTTGTCGAAACATTTTGCTAAATATCTCGAAACCTGTTGCATATAGCTGAAAATTGGTGAAATACTTTTTGTTTGTCAATAAATTAGCTTTCAAACGGTGTATCTGACTTCTATTAATTTATAACAAACAGTTACTGAAAATGTGCCAAAACAGTGTAGCATTGCACAGTTATAGTAGCAATGTAAGATTTCAAATACTGTCTTGGAATGTCAGATATGTCCTTATTAAGTCAGATAATGTATGAGAAACGTCATTGTATAAAAACGCTACCTATTACTTATAGACCGGGAGATGGTGACACAAAATATTAGGTCATTTGGACCAGTATGTCGGTTCTTCAGGGGTCTAATTACGTGAAGGTTAAAAGGAAAATGATGGTCATAGTGCTGGTACCGGCGGCCCAATCGCGGCCCAATTTGCGGTGGTATGGCGGCCATTGGGAACTGTCGGAAAAGTATGGCAAGGTGATTTTCGTGAATGGCTACTCGACGATGATTAGCTATGCAAAAATTATTATCCGACGCGTTCGATTAACGCCCACGCGATTAAGCCGCCGGTACCAGCACTATGTCCATCATTTTCCTTTTTGCCTTTACGTAATTACACCCCTGAAGAACCGCCATACTGGTCCAAATGACCTTATATTTTGTGTCACCATCTCCTGGTCTATTAAGTCGACCATATCGAAAAAAATTACCCAATCATGTCAACTAAGAGGAAACATGAATTGGTTGATGCTACAATTATACCAGTGTTAGCTCCGTTTGTATGTGACCTGTGTTTGCTATGCCAAAAGCATTCCAAAGAGCGCCTAATAATTCCGAAGTATGAAGGCTATTCAACAACGGCGAAGAACATGGTGAGCTTCCAAGTGCTATTAGAAACTTGAATCAGTTGGACGATGGAAATGGTATTTTACAGACACTTGTAGCCCGTGAAGCAAAATATCACAAATCTTGCAAGAACAAATATGACAGTCAAAAGGCCGAAAGACTGTCTCGCGAAAAGAAACAGAATAGATGCACATCTATGTGTTAAAATGGGAATACGATGTACAAAACTTTGTGTATGTGAAGGACAGTACTCCGACAGTGATCGTTAATCACTAAAAGCATTTTTGGTCCTCCTTCCCATTAAATATTATTGCATATTATTATTTTCTTTGAATATCAGTGTATTTTACAATATAATTATATATATATATATATATATATATATATATATATATATATAAATATATATATATATATATATATATATATATATATATTTATGTATACTTAATTTGCATATTAGGTTATAATAATATTGTATTATAAATTCTCTTATTTCTCATTCTTGTACCTAATGATTGAAGCGTATCTTACAGTTATCTTACAGTTATCTTAGATGTCCTCATGTCACTGATTTTAAAACGAAAAAGTGCCAATTGCTTTGAACAAGATGCAATTTATTTGATTTATACCAAAAATTAAAATAATTAGGTACATTCCCTACTTAAACAGTCATAAAGCCGCTCACTTTACTGAACCCATATAAATTACATTGATGCCATAACTGTGCAATGCTACACTGTTTTGGCACATTTTCAGTAACTGTTTGTTATAAAAGGTACACCGTTCGGAAGCTAATTTATTGACAAACAAAAAGTATTTTATCAATTTTCAGCTATATGCAACAGGTTTCGAGATATTTAGCAAAATGTTTCGACAAAAGCCAAAATCTTATGTTACAATTATTTCTATAATTATAAACCTGACAATAATGTCACTTATACTGTTGAAAAGCGCATTTTCTCCTCATTAATAATCACTGATAATATCGGTTGATATTCTAACAAAAATTCGAGTTATACAGGGAAATTTGAAAGAGTTTTACAAAACTATGGCAGCCATATTGATTACATCATCAACGCCACTAGAAGTCCAGAAAAATTTGTATCCCGGTCTTTTTTAACGCGTCTACCCATGTACTATCAGAATCCAAAAGAGCGCAGTGGTTGCCAGATGTGAAATATTTTGATAGAATTTTTAGTTAACCGACGCCAACGATTAACAATGCATGCGAGTGCTTTCTACTATATGTATTAGATGTCGGGCTATTGCCGCATCCTATCATGGAGTACCTCTTTTTCGATATGATTATGATAGAAGAAAATATGCTAAATATACGGTTATAAATATCCTATTGTATACACATATTTAAATGTTAAAAATATAAATTACTGTATTGTAGTCAGTGGCGGATTAATGAAGTTCTGTGGAGAGGGGCTGTCTTGAAAGATGTAATCTTGCGAGGTATGGGGAGTAAAACTAAAAAAGAAACCCTTCTGAAATAGGCTTTTTAAACCTCTATGGTGCTTTAAACTAAAAACAGATAAGTGTTCTTTTTCCTTGTATTATATCCTGCTTGCCACAAAATTAAAATATATTAAATGAAAACGTACATCAAAACTTATGTTTTTGATATAATTTAAGTAGTTTAAAATAAAGATTTGTTATTTTTACTGACGGGGTCTTACCTTCTTTAATCCGCCACTGATTGTAGTCTTGAATCATTTTGTCTTTGAAATAAAATAAAAAAATTTCTACTTCAACTATCTACTGTCTAAGAAACGCTGGTATTTTTTAGACATTGATATTCAGAACACTGACATATTTGTTGCTTCAAGACGTGATATTCAATATCAATTCTTTGTATGAACATTAATCGCATTTTGTTTATGTTCCTATAAAAGATATAATTCTTCGTCACAATATTCCTCTTTTTATCGGTTTTCTATTGGGATTGTTATTCTAGCAGATTTGAATGAAACATTACCATTGATATTGCCAAGTGTATATTGAAGGATCCGTATATATATATATATATATATATATATATATATATATATATATATATATATATATATATATATATATATATATATATATATATATATTTAATTATATATATATATATATATATACACTGCTCAAAAAAAATTAGAGGAACACTTTTGAATAACCTTGTAACTTATGAAGTGATAGCTATATACAGATGAACATTTATATTCTTAAAGACACATATTTGTTACTAATAAATCTATTTTTTAAGAACCTTCAACCAATTCTTCATTCGTAAACTAAGATTAATAATTAAAAAAAAGTGCGAATAACAAAATGAAATGAAGAGATTTTTCAATACTAATGTTCCGCTATCTGGACACCAATGGGCTTCAGTATCGCGTGTTGCCCTCCAGCAGCACGAATTACTTCTTGGCATCTTCTTGGCATACTCCTCACGAGCCTTCGAATGTCTTCCTGTGGATATACTGTTCCACTCTTCGACCAGGCTTTTGTTAGTTGCTGAAGGATTTGAGGAGGATTTGGACGATGTGAATATGTCTATCGAATATATCCCATAAGTGTTCAATTGGATTAAGGTCAGGGCTTATCGCTGGCCAATCCATTTAACGAATTTCATGCTCGTTAAGAAAATCTATAGTAATCGCAGCAGTATGAGGCCTTGCATTATCTTGCATAAAAAGAAAATCAGGACCTATACCATATGCTGCAGAAATAACCGTGATCTGACAGAATGATATCAATACATCTTGCAGCTGTAAGACTTCCTGGTATCACTACGAGATCGGTTTTTTTTTCCTCCAAACTTATTCCACCCCAGACCATTACCGAACCATCTCCAAATCTGGATACTTCTTGTTACAGCAGCAGCGGAGTATCGTTCATTATGGCGTCTATACACACGCATCCGGCGATCACAACGAGTGAGACGGAATCTTGATTCGTCTGTAAACAGTACTGGTCTCCATTGTCGGAGTTGCCCTCTCAAAATGATGACGAGCAAAGTCTAATCGCATAATTTTATGATGTCGTGTTAAAAACAGGTTTTCTCACCGGCCTTCTTGGTTTTAAATGTGCTTCCCGTAACCTGTTTCTAACAGTCTTGTCAGAAATGGTTACCTGAAAGCCATCCTAAGTGTTATTTCAACATCTTTTGCTGTAGCTATCCGTTTCCGCAAAGAAGAAAGTACTAAATATCGATCCTGAATTTGTGTAGTTTTTCGCTTTCGACCTTGTCCGGTTCGTCTTTTATATAGCCCTGTCTCTCTATAGCGATCGTACACACGTTTAATGACTGATGGACTGCGATTGAAATTTCTTGCTACTTGTCGAATTTTAACACCATTTTCAATTAAAGCTATAGCACGAGCGACTTCTATCTCGCTAAGATTTCTCATTTTGACAAATAATGAATTCAACAACTACAAATTGTCATGCCGTCGCTCATTGAAGCTCTCTAAGCCTGCCACAACATAAAACCTAAATAGAAATATTTTTATAATTACTCTATTTTCTGTACTTGCTGTGAAATATTGAACTTATCTCGAAAAAATTGGCATAATTACGTTTCTTTTTTAACAAATCACTAAAATAAAATGCAAATCAATAATGAAAATATAATTTCCATTTGTTAATAACAACAAGCGAAAAACTTACAGGGTTATCCAAAAGTGTTCCTCTAATTTTTTTGAGCGGTGTATATATATATATATATATATATATATATATACAGGGTATCCGGAAATGATGAGCAAAAAATTCAGGGGAGAATTCTAGACCGAAAATAAATGGTAGCTCTTCATAAAAAAATTTTTCGAAAAATGATTATTAACGTAGTTACAGGGTGTTAGAGTTAGATTTTATTTACAGTTTTCTTGCTCTAAGTTTTGCCACGCTCATAATATTTCGACGAAATCTCGTATTGGGGGCTTTATCGGGATGAGAAAAACAAATTTGCCTACCGCATTATCGCATTTTGTAGAGGGCGACACATACGAGCCTATACTTTCATACTTAAATGGTCCCAACTTTTTTGTGTTACACTGTATACGACTTTTGACTGTATATTTTCATTCTACTAAACTTCTGACATGAAAAAGGTATACTACTTTTATTTCGATAAATCTTACCGTTTTCGAGTAAAACGCTAAAATAACATTGCTTGCATATGATGAATACGAAATCATTTTAATTTATTTTCTACATTAAACATAGCATCCTTTGAAAACGCTATGGTTGCCGTAGAAACAAGTTTGGGGAGAATTAGTTTTGACAGTTGGTAATTTTTTGAAAATTTGTTATCACCCAGGTGGTGGTCAGTGATAAATACTAAAGAAAAGTAGCGTACTCAACAAAGAAACAATGGTTTATTAATAAAATCATAAGGTTAACGAACGAAAAATTAAACATTCAAATCAAATGTTCAAAATGACGTCCTTCTTCTTCAATGCATAAATTAAGTCTTCTTAAAAAATTCCGACGAACTCTATGGAATATTCCTTCCTTTTGCCTTATTACCTCACAATTGGCAACAATTCTTCCTCTCAGCTCTTCGACGCTATTCACAGGTGTCCTGTATATAAGCGTGTTCAGGTAGCCCCAAAAAAAGAAATCCATTGGGTTTAAGTCAGGGGATCTAGAAGCCCACTGTACAAAACCACCGCGCCCTATCCACCTTTCAGGAAAAGTATCATTTAGGAATTGCCTGACCGCTAAACTATAATGCGGTGGCGCGCCATCTTGAAGCAGCCACATTGAATTTCTTAATCCGAGTGGTACATCTTCCAACAAAACCACTTTCTCCATTTTTTAAAATTCGATCATTCAGGGGTTGAACAGGGGTGGAATAAATTTTTGGTATATTGCCTATAAAGTGTATCTATAGAATTTTTGAAGTATAAAAATAATGATAAGTATTACGTACCAGTAAACCATAAAACGCCACGAGTACGTGTTTAAAAAAAAATTATTAAAATATGAATTTTCCCAATTACGAGTATGAACTATATCTTAATAAATTCATACGTATACATATAAGGATACGCGGGCGAAGCTGCGACGGGTCCCGCTAGTCAAATATATATATATATATATATATATATATATATATATATATATATATATATATATATATATATATATATATATATATATATATATATATATATATATGAAAAACTTGGTTCTCGGGATGAACCGCGTAAAAGATTTGAAAAATCTCGACGTTTCGGCTGCTTTTGCGAAGCCATCTTCAGGAGAATTAGAAGGAAAAATAATTCAGATACGTGGCCTCTATCTGCCTACTCCACGAATCGAATTAGGAGGAATCGGAAATAATACGATTGAGTGGTCTCAACCTGCCTACTCCACCAACCGTACTGCTTCCTGTCAACTCTTAAGTCTCAACCTGCCTACTCTTCAGAGTCCAGAGACCACGCAATCGTATTATTTCCGATTCCTCCTAATTCGATTCGTGGAGTAGGCAGATTGAGGCCACGTATCTGAATTATTTTTCCTTCTAATTCTCCTGAAGATGGCTTCGCAAAAGGAGCCGAAACGTCGAGATTTTTCAAATCTTTTACGCGGTTCATCCCGAGAACCAAGTTTTTCAAATACTTCCGACTGCGGAAATCTTTCTGAACATATGTATATATATATATATATATATATATATATATATATATATATATATATATATATATATATATATAATATATATATGTATATATATATATATATATATATATATATATATTATATATATGATATATATCTATATATAATCTTGATATATATTAGCATATAACAGCATATATATTGAATATATAATATATATATATATATATATATATATATATATATATATATATATATATATATATATGTAGATATATATATATATATATGTATATGTATATATATTATATATATATATATATATATATATCATATATATCTTACATATACATATATATATATATATATATATACATATACTATATATATATATATATATATATATATATATATTATATATATATATATATATATATCACAATACTAAATAACTCCAATCATATATTTATTAAATAAGGTTAATGGGTTTTTTGGATCAACAGGCTGTGTTAAGTGAAACTACATTTATTCTTGGTCGACGTTTCGGTTCACGTCTGAACCTTCTTCAGGACTCTAAAATTATTAAATTTTTGTTCATGCTCAATCTATGCCAGGGAATAAAACAAAAGATTTTTTCAAACTCAACTATTCGGTAGGTTTGTTTAATTGTAATTGTAAGGAATGTTTTTAGTATAGCTTTGTCTTAATAATTTTAGAGTCCTGAAGAAGGTTCAGACGTGAACCGAAACGTCGACCAAGAATAAATGTAGTTTCACTTAACACAGCCTGTTGATCCAAAAAACCCATTAAACTTATTTAATATATATATATATATATATATATATATATACATATATATATATATATATATAATATATATATATATATATATATATATATATATATGTATATGTAGATATATATATATATATATATATATATATATATATATATATATATATGTATATGTAGATATATATATATATATATATATATATATATATATATATATATATATATATATATATATATATATATATATATATATATATATATATATATATATATATTGAAATGAAAGTTTTACTGGTTTTAGGTAACTTTATTAAAAAACACTATTATAATGCCATTTTCAATAAACAATACAAACTAATATCATTAAATTTTTACGTTGAATAAAACAGTAGTAATACATAATTCACCGATTATCGAACATTCAAATATACCCAGACATCAAGGATGAATTATGCATTGTACTGTTTTATTTACCGTAAAATTTTAATGTTATTAGTTTGTATTGTTTATGGATAATGGCATTATAAGCCGAAACGCGTATAAACAAAAATTAGTGTTTTTTAATAAAGTTCGAATTATATTTTTGGTGACTTGTTTTGTTAAAATTGAATTATTTATTAAGATTTATCATTATATAGGATTTTTTGTTACATTCAACGTTTATTGCTTTCACATATAAGGTTAATAATTATGGTTCACAATAAATATTACAAAATAACTCTGTTTTTATTAACTTTGGGTATAGGGAATGCTTGACAAAAAATAAAGTAATATAATAGAAGATTCTATTTGTGCTATAAAATAGAGGGTGTTCTATTTGAAATAAGAGAGAAAATGAAAGGTTCGAGTTTCCGTCCACCATGTATACAAAATGAGAAATAATTCAAATTTAATATAATACGGATATATTGCATCATATTACAAAACACTGTTAGGCAAAATAAAATTTTTTTCTTCAACGCGCAATAAGCTACAGAGCGTTGATTTACCTACGATTTTAATATAAACGTGTCCATATCTTTTGAAGTACTCTGTATAACATAGCAAAATCTTAAATCAAAAGCTTCAAAAAAATGTGAGTAATTCGAATTCGGTATAATTTATAGGGGTTCTCATTTAAAAAACCATATGTTTAGTTTGTAACGGAGTTTTGCAACACTCTGTATAGTTCGAAATAATTTCAAAATATGGACCTTAAAGACATATACAATTTTTGTTGAAAACATTTTTTGATATCTCTTAAAATATCCCAAATACCGAAGTTTGTCGTAAGATTGGTACACCCTGTATATATATATATATATATATATATATATATATATATATATATATATATATATATATATGTATTTACTTATATAGGTATATGCACTATTACCCAATAGGAATTTGATTATTACATCATCGTTATTTGACTATTTTGTAATCGAAATTTTTTCTCATATGAACAATATCTACTTCGGCTCTGTCTTTATGTTTCTCGGTATTTCATTGTTAACTTCGTTGACAGTGGTTTCAAGCCTTGTGAAGTGACCTTTTAGTCGGTTGATATTCGTAATTTATCTCCATACATTCCAACCACATTATTTTAGAAACTATACAATATTCTGAAGTCTGATTAAGCAAATAAGTATTCAAAATTTTCATGTTAAAAAGCAGACGTTATGTCTGGGAAGGTTTTCAAGCTACACGGAATATTTTTATAAAGTATGTTTTTCTCGTATATATATCGTCATTCATTGAATAATTTGTTTATTTGAATAATTTAGATGTGAGTGTTGATGGGGATTACTAAATATTTCAGATAGCGGTGGTATAGGAGGTACCTATGTCTATTTGAAGATTTAAAAGGTAGCATCATTTTTGTCTAAAGAGTAGTTCAAGTGTTGGATATATAGACAAAACTTCAAAAGTTTCTTCACCTACAGCTAGACACAAAACATTACAATATGACTGAACATTACTTATAGAACTAATAGAGAAAGTCACAAAAATAAAATTGATAAATTATATTACACTTTAAAAACTCCGACAATCAAATTGATAACAAAAAATATATTCCATTATCTTGAATTCCATCAATTTATCAATAAAAAAATCATTTAGTTTAAACCTAGATTGCATCAAAGTAACATAAAAAAATCAGATTGACCAAATATTTTCTAAATTAAGAAATTGAACACACCATTTCAACATTTCTCACGTAGTTTATAGTATCTCTTGTAAAAATTGTGATAAATCCTATGTCGGAAAAACTTCTCGAAAACCATAAATTCATTTTTGATTGCAATAAAATTTCAAAACCAAAAATCTGGCAAAAATGCCAGGACATTTTAAAAATATTTTATATTAAAAAAAAAAATTCAATGAATTTCATAAATTATTGAACTGATATAAAACATTCAAGTACAATATATAAAGAAAAAATTTTTTTAACGAACAACATGAATCATAACAATAATTTGATTTATTGAAAAAATAATACATATTAAATCCACAATGATTATCAAAAAATACTCCAACATCTTTCACATCTTCAGAACATCTAAGCAACGATCAAAAACTTCCACGAAAATAGTTTTTGTGGAGTAGGTGTAATAATAATTATAGTTGAAATTGTGGGTAATGTCTTTTTAAAGACAAATCTATAAATCAAATCATAAATAACATATTACATACTCATGTGATTCATTTAACTATCCTACTCTCAGATAAGACCAGAAAATGTAAGTGAAATTTGCGAAAAAAAATGCAAAAACTAAATGAGTTGACTGAAAACGAAAAAAGATTTTTCTTTTTAGACCTACGCTAGATTCCGCATCCTCAAATAACAGATATATATATATATATATATATATATATATATATATATATATATATATATAAATATATATATATATATATATATATATATATATATATATATATATATACAGTGCGGAAAAAAAGTATGGACCCTAATAATTTGGTAGCCTTCAGGTTTTATGGAAAACGCTCGAACAGGTCGATTCAGTTTTTCTGTTTCCTACATTTTCTCCAAATTATTTTGTTCTTTTAATGACATCTGTCGAAAATATGACGTCATCCACATTTTTCTCAAATGACAGTATATAGCATGCGATACATCATTTGAAAGCTCTTGCTTCACTCAGTATGTTCCTAGATTTTATACAGAATCGTATAAAAATCTAGGAACATACTTAGTGAAGCAAGAGCTTCCAAACGATGTATCGCATGCTATATACTGTCATTTGTGAAAATTGCGATGACGTCATATTTTTGACAGATGTCATTAAAAGAACAAAATAATTTGGTCAAAATATAGGAGACAGAAAAACTAAATCGACCTGTTCGAGCGTTTTCCATAAAACCTGAAGGCTACCAAATTATTAGAGTAAGTCCATACTTTTTTTCCGCATTGTATATATATATATATATATATATATATATATATATATATATATATATATATATATATATATATATATATATATATATATATATATATATATATATATATATATATATATATATATATATATATATATATATATATATATATATATATATATATATATATATATATATATATATATATATATATATATATATATATATATATATATATATAATATATATATACAAATAATAAATTTAATAATCTATATAATATATAAAAATATCTTGCTATACAGACAAATAGATTGTTTGGAGGACCAAATATAACTCATCTTTAAAAAAGCCCTGCCAAGACCCGCTCTCAGGATCCACACAGGGCAGATTAGTGACGTTTGAGGTCTTGTCAAAAACAAAGCTGAAATTTCAAAAGAATGAATTTACTTTAGAAACTGAGCTGAAAACGATTAAATTACTTAATCAAAAATATTTCAGATAATAATCTTATCTATTAATTTCGCCGTTTCAGTCAATCATTTCATACAGTCCATTAATCCAAAAATGCCGCATTATTTTGATTATAGGATTTTAATTATTTAGTTTCGCATATAAATATATCGTTAGGTTATGGTATCAGTTACCAAATTCATGTAATACATTTCCTATACAGGTTCTTTGAACATTTTTTATAATTTCGATCAATTTCAAATTATATATGAATTCGAAAAATTCTGGTTCTTAGATAACAATCATATTCGGAAAAGTTTAATCAAGAGTATAAACTTTGATATTATGGTTTCATCTGTAGAATGTTGTCTATCCATAACAGGAGAATGATGGATGGATTTATTATTGATAATATTTTCAATAAATGCCCACGCTTTGTTTTACATTAGGTAATCTGTAAGAACTTTTTTAATTTTGTCATTTACTTGTGATGAATATCTTATGTTTATTTCAAAATATACGTGATGAAATAAAAATTGGAAAAACCAGTGACTTTGGGCACTAATTTTGAAATATTTTAGATGGAAGTCTTATAGCATCAATATATTGAATTCAAGTTTTTTTTTACTATTTAACAGTAGCAGCAATTCAGCTATAATTGTTTTTCGTAACAAATTCTACTCTTCATCTTTTTTTTTAGTATAAACCTTTTCGAATTTTTGAGAATATATTTTAAAGATTTGAAATATTTATTGTTTAAACGACATTTTTCGGGAATCGTCATATTTTGATCAGTCTACCTCATATCAATGGTATTCAGGTTTCATCTAATATGCTCAAAAAATGTTTGTGTCTTAAGAAATAATTTATTTTCCGTAACAGATCGGGTTTGTGAATCAAGAAAATAATAATAGTTCTTTTCCTAACAAGTGCGGCAAAGACACTTTACGCATGAGTTAGGAACATTATTTTTTCTACGACCGTATATACAAAAAAAGTATACCAACTCATTTTTCAAAAATTATTTTATTCCAACAAACATAATAATATACAGAACTTTTACTAAAAACTACTAATTATTATAAATATTATTATTGAAAACACAATTTGTTGCATTCTGTAGACTAGTAAGAATTGCCGGTCCAGTGGAGTTATTTGGTTTCAACTGGAAGGTAGACGACGTCGATGAGGATGGCATCGGTTGCAGGTCACATAAAGATAACGATGACGGTGACGGCAACGGTTTTAAGTCATTTGTAGTATAGAGAATTTTATTTGATATAATATATATAATATAATATATAATATTATTTTATTTGATATATTATTTTTTCTACAAGCGCTTATACGAGATCGATTAGATTTCAACACACAGATCAAATTTGATATATTCAAATAATTTGATACTAATGACATATTATGTTAATTCATATGTCGTTTCCATCATAACGTCGTCGGTGGCGTTCGGTGCATAGAGACATATCATTATTCAGTTTATTCTTTAATAAAAGCGTGCGGCAAAATCCCTGCTATTCCATTCCCGCACTAGTGCGGGAAAGTGACACTTTCAAAACTAAAATGCTTGCGGGAAAGTGTGTTAAAACGCACGGTCGTAGAAAAATATTTTTCCGCCTACCTCTATACGAAGTATACATTTCCTGACCTCATTGTAGGGAGCAAAGTCGTACTTTTCCTCCCTAGGAAAAGTAAATGTGACATCATGGTACCTCATCAATGAAATAACTTATACGGCATTGATGACCTAAACTGTATTCTATTATATAATTCTGGAAGAGACATCCTTGCTTTAAAGTAACACGAAGGTTGGAAGTCTACGAATATCGTATGTGCAGCCAGGCGCGGATCCAGGCCCGACTTTTGGGGGAGGAACTTTTATATATTCAAAAGCCAAAAGGTACTGGATTTGGACAATGGTGAATCGAGTAGCTCCCAACAAAAACAATAAGGTGGGGCCCAGGTCATTTGGGGGAGAACGTTCCCCCAGTTCCGCCCTCTAGATCCGCGCCTGTGTGCAGCAATCTCTTGTAAAACAGAGAAAAATTTCGAATAACCACTACCTAAAACTGCACGTTTAACATTAGTATAAATAATTAATATACCACAAATTAAAAATATGTAGGATGCAAGAATGAAAATGACGTTCCTATTAATTATAACATATCAACTTCTTAATTTTAGTTCTTTGATACATTTTGTTTATTAGTTTCATAAATAAATAATTCAAGAATGCCTTGTTATTTGAGGGAGCCGGAAAAATCATATCTATAATACGGGGGTAAAGTGCCTTTCCCTCCATTGAATGATTACTTCAAGGGAGGAAAAGTAGCACTTTCTTTCCTTGTTATACAAATAGCTATAAAGGCTAGCAGTTTCAAATTCCATCGATTTTTGTTATATTATATAGCATTTGGAAATTTATGAAACTTGTGATATTGTCTCGTTTGCAACGAATTGCCATACTAATTCTAAACTTCATATTCTTCGTAGACAGTTTTATAGTTGAAAAACTGAACAAGGTCGGCAAATTTCAATGTTTGTATGGGACATCTCATTGACTATAGAAGATACAAAGAAACGAAGGGCGCATTCTCTCTTTTTTCGAGACAAATTCACTGGAGAAAACCAAAATATGCTATCGTCTTTTGTTTTACAGTTATAAACAAAAGTTCGATTTTTCGACTTTTAGACAAGTGTGAATATCATGGTTGTTTGTAAAGTTACGATAGAATAACTTTTTCGTTCTTAAAGCACTTTTTTCTGTATAATCCAGTGATGTCGAGAAAATTAAAGATCGTGCAATTTCGAGTTATGGCCTGAAGATTGTATTTTTGCAAATAATAATCATAGTTGTCTGTGGTTTGGTTGGAACGAATTTTTTTCCCGCTTTCTAATGATGTCGGTACGCTTTTGATAATTATGTACGTCTTTAATACCTAGCGAAAATAATATTTTACTACCTTACTTTTTGCGTTTTTCACACGTGTTTCAAGTAGGCGGGTGTCATCTATTACACAATTCGTCCATTTCTTTCCGTCATAATATCAATTAACTGATTTTATTGTAAACGTCAGGATATCGTATAAAAATTACAATCAATATGATATGCCAGAAAGCTTAATTCGAAGTAATAACAGTTGTGAGAAGACAATCTGATAAATCTATTTTCAAGAGATCTTATTAACTGCGGATCATTCTACAAGCCGAGACTGAAAAATTAAATATTTTTATCTAATTTTATAGAACATTACAACTATAAAAAACAATGCAAATTACAATAAATGTTCAAACTGAACTCCATTATGGTTGATACATAAGTTACATCTGTTATAACAATATGTACTGCATTATGAATATGAAGATTTGAAATGGAATTCACACAGTCTATTAAATTTTGTCAAAGTTTATTTATAATGTTATTGGTTTTCTCATATAATTTCTTCATCTATCCAAACTATATTTTCATAGAATGATGGATCTTGTTAGCATTTTTGATGAAACTATATGTAAAAGTCTAATCATCAGTTGGTTGCAGTTGTTGTTTCCTTATTGTACAAGACTTGAATTTATATGTCTTCAGAATACTCAAAGCTCGACACCTTAGAGTACCAGATTCAGTTTCATTCTGATGAACTGAAATTCAAGGATATGCTATAGTCATTCCAATTACAGATATAATTTTTTTCGGTTGTTGAAGGGTTCGGTATTAATAAGATTTTCTTTTAATCTCTTGAAGTAGCTTTATTAGGTTGTCTTCTTTCTGGATATCGATTGGAATTTATCTCAGATGCAATATCACAACTGTTATTACTTTGAATAAAAATGTCTAACATGTCTTATTTCTCGTAATTTTCGTACGACATCCTGACTTTTACGATTAAATCAGTTCTCTGATATTATTACGGAAAGAAATGGACAAATTCTGTCATAGATTACACCCGCCTACTTGGAATACGTATAAAAAACGCAAAAGTATGTATATATATATATATATATATATATATATATATATATATATATATATATATATATATATATATATATACCCAACATATGATATATCGCTAGAAAGAGGAAAAATCCGTTCCAACCAAACCACAACCAACTATGATTCCTATTTAAAAAATTACATCTTCAGGTCATAACTCGAAATGGCACTTTTTTTCAAATTTTTTCCACGACACTGGATTCTATAGAAAAAAGTGCGTTAAGAATCTAAAAATTATTTTCTCGTAACTTCACAAACATTCATGATATTCACACTTGTTTGAAACTCGAAAAATCGAACCAAAATCGATAGCAAGTTCTGGTTTTCGCGAGTAAATTCGTTTGAAAAAAAAAAGATCAAGAATGCGGCCTCCATTTTTTTTATCTCCTATATATATATATATATATATATATATATATATATATATATATATATAGCAAACATAGAAATTTGCCCATCCTGTACACTCCTCAAAAAGTAACAGCTTTTGTTTTTCAGAATTATTTTCAAAAATTTGTTCTGTTTCAAGAAAAACCTTGGATACCAAATTTCAGCTTATTTGGTTTGATGGGTGCGGCTGCTGATGTTAATATATATAATAATAATTTATTCATTAAATATAAACTTACATATATGTTGTATATGAAACAAAACATATATTTACCTATTGTACAAAATTCGCTAAATCAACATGTAAAATTTAATAACTGAGATTGCATTCTCGCACATCACTTGGTGAAACATCATAAAGAATAAAGTATAAACTTTAGAATAAAAACACTTGGCTTATGTTTCACAATATATTTAATGTGAAACATAAGCCAAGTGTTTTTATTTTAAAGTTTATACTTTATTCATGTAAAATTTATGTAAGAAACAACATTTACTCCTCAAATTTAAATAGAAATTAAAACGCACATCCCATATCCGGTACATCATAATAGATCTTATGAATGACCGATTATGACCAGTGGGCTTATTTTATATTAGTAGATGATATTTTACAATTATGATCTTAGTAATCTCAATTCTTTTGTTACTATTATAAATCTCGGGAAGGGGTTGTTGCTGAAGCCCCATGGCTCCCCCCTGGGTGCGCCACTATATATATATATATATATATATATATATTGTTGGATTATCTGAACAAAAAATTGAGTGGACGGAAAGTTTTCTAATGTTGACAGTATTATATTACGTTGAAATAGGAGAATGTTTATCCTAGAAGTTTTGTGTAATTCTCGCTATGCCCTTCAGACATTGCTTATATTAGTCAGCAAGTGCCTAATGCGCACGTATAATAATCGATATATAAAATACCTAAGTTGCTTCAAGTCAAGTCTGTAACACATCTCTTAAGTGTAAAGACGTAGCTCTCAAAGTAGTTTTCCAGAACGAAATAATAAAAACATATTACTTTAATGCAGAAGTGTAATTAGTGTGTTAAATTTCACTATCTCATGACCCAAAGTTCCAACAGGTTATGGACCCAGTATTGATATCGTGAAATAATGATGATTAAATTTCATTATTAATTTTATATTGAAAATATGAAATGCAGTGAAAAGTGTGGTGCTAAAAATAAACTGAAGATGGATGTGAGAAAAAGTTTTTTCAATTTGATGGTGAAAAATATAATATCTGGAAGACACAGGTGCTTGAGTTATTGCGTGAAAACGACTTTGAAAGTCTTGATGATAAGCTGCCAGACAGCGGGGGATCCAGGAAATTTGGGGGGGGGCTCAGTTTACAACTCCGAGAGTCTGAGGTACCGGTATACCGCTCCATGAAGCAGTGAGTAGGTTTTTTACTTGATGGAAGTTTTCAGGAACAAATATTAACAAAAGGAAAACAATTGCTCAGTTTTAAAAATTGTATTATAACTAAGTATTAAGTATAACCCTTGCCATCATTACCGTTACGTGAAAAGCTGTTCAGGTACAGGCATAATGATTTAAAAAGTACATGATTATGAATTTTTATTAATCAAACTTATTAAATACCGAACATAATATTTTCGATATTTATATTATTTACAGGACCTTCAGAGATAATTTCCTCTTGTGCTTTTGTATGTAAAAGTCCAAGATTTCTTCAGCTTTCATTACCTTGGAAATATCCTGGTGTACATGCAGTAAAGCCAAGCCATTTAGTCTCTCTTCAGTCATTGTGCTGCGTAGATATGTTTTTAAACGACGCAAAGCAGATAAAGTTTGCTCTGATGTACAGGTAGTTACAGGAAGAGTGCACGAAAACTGAAGTAATACTCTAATATTGAGGAGAGAATCGGCAAACTTGTAAGCTTGCGCCTGGTGTTTAAGAATCTTATTTTCGGGATTTGACTTCCTTATTTGTTTCCAAATTTGCAGCTCACCTTTCATGGCTGAAAAGCATGGAAAATATTCCTTGTATTTAATCGCCCCTTGAAGAATGTCACTAATGTAGTTATCATTTAGATCTGGTAATAACAGGAGTTTCAGCTTGCCTACGCATTCCATCTTCTTGGGGAACCTTGATGTCAGTTCATTTATGATGAAATCAAGAAACGGGATGTACACTGTCATGCGATAGTAGTCCTCAGCTGACTATCTGTACATTAGATCGGTTTCCTTGTCGAGCTGTTATCCTAGGCATTTTAATTACTGTGCCCATTTTTTCAACCAACTTAGCAAACTTGTTATAAAGCGCGTTTAAGGTGTCAGTGCTGTTGTCTCGTTTTTCCTGAATGACCTATATTGTAGTTTCTACAAGCTGCGAAGCTTTCAACACATCCATATATTCTGCTTGGAGTTTGCGAGCCAAAGGTAAAGTTACTCCAAGTACCTCAGCCAACATTACTACACTGATTAAAACTCTGATGATAAATTAGAGTGTAGGAAAGCAAATGCATTACTTCATTTACCTTCCGGTGCACTAGCAATAGTTTCTAGAACAGTGGGAAGCGCAGGAAGGTGTTCCATGAACGTCAACAGGGCTTCGTGTCTTTCTATCCATCTTGTTTCACACAGTCTTTTCAAACCATGTTTTCCTGGCTTGAGGTCATGATTTTCCCGCATCCCTTCTTCCAAAGCATCAAATCATGCACCATAGTCCCGGAAAAAAATTGCTAAAGAAGATAGATTGCAAGAGGTTGAATCTGGGAAATGCGGGTTGCACACCCTTAAATCTTCCACACATATCAGAGTATCCATCAAAAGCTTGTATAACACAACTATGATAATAAAATGATCAAGATTTATGTTGGGGCATAGTCAGTGGAATTATGGATTCAATTAATCTTCTGTTTTCAAAAAGCTATATCAGTCAGACATTTCTTCCACAATCATTAAATGTATTTCATGAAATTATATCTAGTGTATTTTTTATTCGTTTGGGAGGGGGGCATGCCCCTGTGCCTCCTTGGATCCGCCACTGCTGCCAGATGAACCGAACTAGGAATGGAGTGCCGAAAGAAAAGTACAACGCATTATATACTGATGCTACTGATCATCTCATCAATTGAAAAGATTGCTGGAAACTTTGTCGAACTTCATGAACCTCTGAATATATCAATTATTGCAGAAGGCGGAGAATTCATAGAAACAACCAAGTACAAGTTTATGTCATAGCTTCAAAACCATATTTTTTGTTGAAAAACTAGGAACACCATTGGATTCCTTTCAAAAAAGTGCCTGGAGAATGTTTCCACGGAAACAAGAAATATTCAAAAATGAACAAGTTAAGGGGTTGGGTCAGAAATGCACAAAATTGAAAAACACCTTGTATCTTTCGAACAAGTCAAGATATCGATGTGCAGTTTTCGGCATTCATTTTCTCACAAAAATCGACCTGGTGTTTCCTATCAAAAGTGTCCAATTTGGACCACTCTGTACAGTTTCGTTAATGATTCATGCGAATAATAAATTGCTCTCAGATAAAATTTGTATAGTAGACAAATGTTTCCGAAAAGGACTCAATCCACTTTGGATAATTATTCCCTACAAGAAGAACGGAGTCATTAAAATCAATATTTAATATCCAATTCCGTCGTTCAAAGGTTTCATTGGAATGATTGAACCATTCAAATAAAGTGATTTGTATGTTCCATTTCAAACCGTTTCAAGGAAATTTTCGAAGTAATTTGAACAATATTGTGATATAAATGTGTATTATGATGATAAATCAATGCCTAATAGGGGTCTCGATTATCACAATTTAGTATCTTGATACGAACAGTCATGACATTTTAAAATTGGATACTTAAAACAATAATTACTGCTATTTACGGGTTCGTAGCCTTCGCTAGTCAAATTACTCAAGATCTTGCATTTCGCCTATTGATTCAACACTGTCCAAAGCGAAGTTGAAATTGTCAGATATTTTCTATTTACTTATATTAATTATTTCTTCATTAGCAACCATATACTTAAAATGTAGGGTTGATGATTTTTATACAACAAACCATTCGGGTGTCCGAAACACTATTTTGGATATTCTCGCTTTAGTTGTACTAATGATTCAAACCTTCAAAAAAATCCAAAAGTTTTGAAGTTTTGCACACGAGGAAAAGCCAGTGATCAATTTTAGGTGGTCATTTCAAAAGTCACGAAACTTTCTACAGTAAATCCTCTATACCTACTTAAAATGAAAAGCCACTTCTGGCAGTCCTGTGTGGCCAGGGTAGACTACCGTAAAATTTTAAGCAGGGTAAGAAATAAGATTTATTTTAGTTAAAGTATCAGTCATCAAAGTTTTGGGAATTACTTTCGACAGAATTTTGTCTTCATGGAATTTTTGCTAGAGCATTTACATCTCTCCTAATTGTTGACAGAAGGCTATTAATATTTATTTAAAAAAATTCTTATTTTTCATTTCATCAGTCTTCAAGTTTTAACAGAATAAATGAAATAAATAAAAAATCGATAATATACAATGCTAGAATGAAATTTCATCACCAACAAGTCTGCCAGAGCGAAAAACATGTCCGTGCGAGTGTAAGTAAGACAGTAATATGCAAACCTGCGGGTAAGAGAGAAAATACTTGTGGAATATTTTATTATACTAATATTTTATTATACTTTTTTTATTATACTAATATTTTATTATACTAATATTTCATTATACTAATTGAAAATTACAAAATTTATGTTTGTGGAATTATTAAGTTGTTTAATAGTCTTCAGCCTCGTGTGATCCTCAATGAATACATAATCATTTGAATATTTTATTAACTGAATTTGAGGCTCTAATATACTGTGAACAAAATTAAAAATAATTACTATCTTACGACTTGATATATATATATATATATATATATATATATATATATATATATATATATATATATATATGGAGGCAAATGACATGCATCAAATTTCATCACTTTATTTTCAAATGGTTCATCTATATTTCCAGCTGTGAAATTTGTCATGAATAGTTCGAAGCTTCCGCTATTTGTGTCGTCACAATTCTTTATTTTATAGGTTTGGCATACAAATTTTTCTAATGTTGTAAAAATGTCACAAATTTTGATTTGGGACACCCTGTATAAAATTAGAAATATTCTCAGGATGTACCCCATTATCGGAGCTAATGTTCAAAAAAAGTGCACTTCGCGCGAAAAATATGACCTTGGAGTCGGAGCACTTCTGCTCACCCGTTTTTTTAATTTTTAATCTCAGGTCATTATGTTGCACGAAACACACGATGTCAAATTAGAGACTACAGGCTCACAATCATACATTATAGCAGTAATCATCGATAAGTTAATTATCGAGGAAGATGGGACCACGAAATGATATTGAAGTGATTTTAATTATGACTTAGAACACATTCATTTTACTGACTCAGTATAAAAAATTAATTATTTGGCGATTACACAAATAATACTTTATTTTTCACTTGTATATTATTTGTTAATTTTGCCTTAGATACGGTTGCTATAAATACACTCATTATGCCCTAGGGCGTTATGGGCGGGCGTTATTCCATTGATTAAATACTTCATAATCCTTGTCTTGGGTAAATTCATTTTCATTTTCATTATTTCTATTAGACTACACTAAATATGATGATAAAAATATTCACAAACGCCAAAATATCAACAAATGGCATGCCTACTATGAGAAGAAAAATGGAAAGTATAGGAGCAATGAACCGATTTTGAAATCGAGTTTTCATTATAATAAAATAATTTTTTCGTGAAAAATAAAATCTTGTATGCACCACGTGCGTTACTAGATCTAGTAACTCACGTGGTGCATAAATAACTGTCGCGCTAATTGTAAAATTTAGAGAGAAAATGGAATGCATTCAAGAATATGTAATTCATGAAGCTGATACTCGATGAAAATCGATTATTCAAAATGAAAACACTAATAATGTACTGACAATTTTCGCATTAAAATATTTCATCTTCAGATGCTGAATGAGTAATTATTATCCATTCAGCATCTGAAGAAGAATGGTATTCGAAAAGTACGCCATGCTTTAATTCTCAAATATACTATAAAAGTCTTTCATCTTGAAGATATCGCACAAAAGCACCATCAAAAAATAATATGCTATCATAAACGTAATACTAAAATTTCATACCCAAATAAACAATAATCAAAAGAAACTTGAGCAGCAAACTGTAAATTATATTAATTAAAGCCACGTAAACACCTTCTAGTAGAACTTTTGACTTCATAGGAGATAACGTAACAATTTTTTGATACCAAATGAATTATCAAATCATGAAAAACATACTTGTCAACCATGGTCAATTTCATACATTACATGAAGTGAACAAGGAAAATTCTTTTATAATTAAAAAACTATCAAACAATTTTCCACGGGAGCTGGAAACGATTTGTATTGGGAAACAATTAGAAATTTGTTATTCACGAGTGCAATAAGCTGCACTGATGAGATCTAATAAGTTCGAAACAGCTGTATGCGGTTTTTGAGTCGGGATGACTTGACAATTTCTATAATTCACCGTTGAATAGTAAATGCAGATTTTGCGTTGCGGAATACGTATAACAAGCTCCCTTGGAAAGTTGTTTGATAAATTTTTAAATTATCCACATACTTTTCCCTCTTAAGATTTTCTTCATAAAAATTAAAAAGACATTGAAACTGAATTAATTTTGAAATCCTCTCTCCCTAACAATATGTGCATTCCGAATCTGCTTATATCACACTCTTTTATATGTCTACTACAATTGTTGCGTTCACAGTCGAGTGGTTTAAGTACTGAAGTTTGGTACAGTAATATTTGGGTTCGAATGCCACAGATGTCTCACGAATTTCTCCTTTTATTTTTGTTTGTGACGTGTCGGAATAGATGAATGAAAGATACTCCTCAATATTTGCAGACAGCAGCTTGCATTGCATACCTCGTTATCATTATCATTTCACTTTTTGGTTAAAGTCTATATTTTTTTTTGAATGCCTGACATGTGCCAGAGTTCGAGGTTAAACGTGAACAAACCGGTGACATTTATTTGCGTTGCCATGATAGCCCTCAGGCCTAGAATGAAAAGTTATGTTTGTTCTAATTGAGTTTTTCTAGTTTTTTGCCCTTAAGTTTTGAACCGCTAGAGATAGGTATTATATTAATACTTTCAGTTGAGGAATTTGTTCTTCCTTTGAATGCTGCTATAAAATATAGGTTCTCCCATTTGAAATTAATGCATAAATTACACATTTATGTAGCTACTACTAAAAGAACATTATTTTGTGAACTAAGAGTTTTCCTGTGAGGCGTGTATGAGATGCCTTGACTCTCATAGTTTATTATGTTAACCTAACCTTATATGATTCTCTAACAAAAATTTCAGTGCTCTAGCTTTGATAGTTGAGAAAAAATGAATTTTTAATTCGGAGATGTTCGTTGCCGATTTTTTCAAAAAGTAATTTCTATTTTGGATATGGCTAGATAGGTATGTCATATGTTCTTTAAAAAAGTTTCAAAATGTTCCACAAATTACAAAAATGTTAAAATATACATGGTGTGCCATTTGAAGTGAGCATAAGTTACTCATAGATCTAGCAACGTTGCAATGATGATAATATGTTCCAAGTGTAGATTATAACCTCTTATACGTGTAGCCCGAATTTCAAGTCGTTAACTTCTTTCGTTCTCTAGATACTTCTAATAGGCCATCGAATTTGGGGAACCCTATATATATATATATATATATATATATATATATATATATATATATATATATATATATATATATGTTTGGTTGTTACACATGTATTCTTTAAATCTCTGCTACCACTTTATTTTTGAGGAAATAAAGAACCTTTTGATGCGATTGTTTAACACTTTATTGAAAGATGCTACGTCATACACTTTGTTTAGTAAAATGATACACCGTGCTAATGAGTGAGAGATGTTTCGCTCTCTGAATATATTAATGAATGTGTCTTAAGCGACTGTTTCTAATAGAATGCCTTAAATATAAACCTTAAGGGCGCGCAGGCCACAACGTACAGGGTTGCCCCGACAATTATGAACTAATATTCTAACTGTCTAACATAAAAGTTAGTGAATCCTGAACATGCCCCCGGCCTTGAAAGAACCTACTTTCAATACAAAAATAAAAGATTAAATAGATAAAAATCGCAAAAAAAATACAAATTATGAGATGATAGTCAATAGTAAATAATGAATTAATATAAAATGGTTTGGATTATCAATAGTTAAGATTAGTGCAATTATAGCAGTGTTCATAAGATAAACTAAGAATACTAAAATAAAACATAAATCAACAATTTCCATTTTCTTCTTCATCTAATGGTGAGGGACAAATTTTCGAAAATGATCATTTGATCAGACACGAACCTGTTCGAATGACAGCTACCCTTGCAATATCATCTTTGCCCTTGTGGATTTCCAAAACTCTGCCTAGCTTCCAGCTCATTGGAGGCTGATTGTCTTCCTTTATTAAGACGAGGGAGTCTAGCTTGAGTGCATCATGATGACTTTTCCACTTCGTCCTCTGCTGCAGTTCAGATATGTATTCTTTAGACCATCTTTGCCATAGGTGCTACTTCACTTGTACCAAGTGCTGATAGGTAGAAAGTCTGCTCTCGGGGAGATCCACCAGGCTTGGTTCAGGGAGGCTCTTACTGATATGGCTTATTAAAAAATGTGACGGAGTCAAAGGAGTAAGATCATGGGGAAAGTCTGATAGGGGTGTTAGTGGACGGGAATTCAAGATTGCCCCAATTTCTGTTAATAAAGTGTTAAACAATCGCATCAAAAGGTTCTTTATTTCCTCAAAAATAAAGTAGTAGCAGAGATTTCAAGAATACAGGTGTAACACCCAAACAATATATATATATATATATATATATATATATATATATATATATATATATATATATATATATATATATATATATATATATATATAATTATTATATATATATATATATATATATATATATATATATATAAAAAATATATATATATATATATATATATATATATATATATATATATATATATATATTCAGACATCGAAAATAGAGGTCCAGAAGCTCTAAAACGAATAAAAAACTACTCTCGTACCTGACTGTTGGCGTGACCTGATTACATACGGCCAGATTACATACGATATAATGAATATGTTGTTCACAATTGTCTTGTGCATTTTTTGCAATCTCCTAGTATTTACATATACATTTTTATCCTTCTAAATCAATTTGTTAAAGCTCTAAAAATGCGCAAAGCTTGAAAACTCGCAAAACCGCATAAAATGGCACCAGATATCGAAAATTTGTCTCAAAACTACGAGGCAGTTTCGAGTAGAAATAATTGAATATAAAGAATCCATTCCGTTTTTCAAGGTCATACTTGTATAACTTATTCTTTAGGTAGCAGTGTATTAGACAAATTTAAATATTTCGTAGATGAAGATATGGCAATAAATGAACAAAAACATAAATGGAAAATTAATAAATTCAGTAGATGAAAAATATATGAAATTATCAATTTTAATTTACATTATACAGGATTCCCCAAATTCGATGGCCTATTAGAAGTATCTAGAGAACGATAAAAGTTAACGACTTGAAATTCGGGCTACACGTATAATAGGTTATGATCTACACTGGAAAATATTTCCATCATTGCAAAGTTGCCAGATCTACGAGTAACTTATGCTAACTTTGTTTTTTCAAATGGCACACCATGTATATTTTAATATTTTTGTATTCTGTGGAACATTTTGAAACTTTTTTATAGACCATATGACATACCTATCTTGAGCCATTTCCAAAATAAAAATTATTTTTTGAAAAATTTGGCGACAAACACCTCCAAATTAAAAATTTATTTTTTCTCAACTGTCACAGCTAGAGCCCTGACATTTTTGTCAGAAAATTGTATAAGGTTAGGTTAACATAATAAATTATGAGGGTCAAGGTACCTCATACAGGGTGTTCACAAAATAATATTTTTTGGGTAGAATATAAAAGTGAAATTTATGCATTAATTTCAAATGGGACACCCTATATTTTATAGCAGCATTCAAAGGAAAAACAAATTCCTCAACTGAAAGTATTAATATAATACCTATCTCTAGCGGTTCAAGACTTATGGGCAAAAAACTATAAAAACTCAACTCAGCAAACATAACTTTTCATTCTAGGCCTGAGGGCTATCATGGCAATGGGGGGTGGGGGGGGGGGGGGGTGGGGGGGGGGGGGGGTGGGGGGGGGGGGGGGTGGGGGGGGGGGGGGGTGGGGGGGGGGGGGGGTGGGGGGGGGGGGGCATTGCAAAGCAGTACGTTAAATATTTACCCACGTCGCTGTCTTTGTCGTTGTATAAGGATGATAAGCCTAGTGCTTGAATTTTGCGCCACCTTGAAAAAATTTTTAAATTTATTTCGTCTAAGATTTGCAAAATATTTAATGTCAAATAAAAGTACTTACCAAGACTGTCCTAAATGAAAACGGCAGCCCTTCAATGAAACATCATTCCAAACCTCAGTAACACTTTGATGAATTGCTTCTTCAAGATCAGCAAATACTTTTTGTAAAGTAAGTATTTTATTGCATTTGCCAATTTCTTCAACCAGATGTTTCAGTACCAGTGTGTATGTATTTTTTCGTTTATTTGGCAATAAAAAGAAAACCAATGGTATGTAGTGGTCGTCTTTTAAACCATGAATGGAGAACATTTGCTGAAAGAACTTCGGACAATATTCAAAAGTTCCATCTATATAAATAGTTTCTAAATCTGCTAAAAATTCTAGGTTGGTCTTGCAGGAAAACATAAATATCTGATTTTCTACATCGTTTACCATTAGGAACTCTTCGCCTGTATTGGTTTTCACTGGGAATGTTTTCAATATTGCATGAGTTTCTTCCATATTATTTGGCAATTTAGGCAAAACAGATCGTCGAGCATTATACATATTTTTTCTGACCAATCTCACATCCTCGGTTGTCAAGGTATTAATATCGCCATTTCGTAACTCTTTATGTATAATTTTCATCGGGCGTTCACTGACATCTTCTATGGCCTTTCGCTTTAAAGAGTTACTTAAAATTTTGCGATTAAGTACCTCTTCGTTTACTGTATGGTTGTGGTTATCCATAATTTCTGTTACTATGTTGTCAGCACCTTCAGTTTTTAAAAATGCCTTACATTTTTCTTTTGTCTGTGCACAACAAATCCAACGTTTGGCATTATTTTTTAACATCTTATGGAAACGATATTTGAAGCCATCCAACACAATCAGTTGTTTCCCTCTTTCACTTAGTACAACTCTCACAGAACTCATTTTGACAAACGAACTAACACCGAATAGGTAGGTACAAATTAAACAAACTATATTACACATTTTGTAGAAAACCCTTTTTATATATGATATCCATAGATGTCTAACCAATGAAATCCTTCGTTCATAGGTAATAAAAATATTATTTGGTATAGAGATTTAAAAAGTAATTAGGAATGCCCGAAATATGCATCAGGAGGATTTGAAGGATTAGAAAGATTTAAGTGACCTGGGACTCAATTGGACCATCTAAATTTCTTGACCTTTCTTAATTCAGGTAAACGGGACTCAATTTACCTTCGCCCGGATATATTGTAGTTTGTAGTTACTGTAGGTATTTCGATTTATTTAATTTCTAATTTCTATTGACCAATATATTTAAGCCTTTGTTAGCTGTTACCAATTATTGGACGGTTGAGTTCAACCACTTGTGTTCCCGATAATAAGTGTTAATCTTAAGCTACAATTCCACCGGAGGCACATTTTGTTGCTGAATGTTTCTCCTTGTTGCCAAGGGTAGAAACTTATGGCAACATATGTAAATTTCTTGTTTCCACTGATGCAACTAAAATTGTCAATAGTTGCATATGGTTTAGTAATAATAATAACTTTTATTCATCCAGAAAGATAATTTACACTGTATTGGACAAGTCAATTTTCATTTAACAATGATAACAATAATAATTTAACACTAATAAATATGCATACCTACAAAAGATAACAACAACAATAAATATGCATACTTACAAATAATAATAGATTGGAAAAGAAAAATCCCAAAATTACAACTCAATAAAAATAAAAACAAAAAATTCAAATATCAAATCAACAATAATTAAGAAGTCTCAATTCTAGTGTTCAAATAATCACCGACGCCGTAAAAGGCTTCTAGTATTAGGAAATTTTTGATACATTTTTTAAATGCATATAACTTAAGTGCCCTTACCGTTGGTGGCAGGTGGTTAAAAAGTCTAATGCCCTGATACGATGGCGATGATTCATACTTAGCCAATATGTGCTTCGGTATGCATAAAATTCCTTCATTTCTAGTATCATAATGATGATAGTCAGAAAGTTTAATGAATATGTGTTCATCCTCTTTCACATATATTAAACATTTATATATATATATATATATATATATATAATACAACAAACAGTCAGAATACGCCTACTTACAAATATCGGTTTACAAGAATCCGTCGGCTTGAGGTTGAACATTAAGCGCAGAACACGTTTTTGTGCCAAAAAGACCCTATTTATATCAATAGAGTTACCCCATAGTAAAATATTGTATCCAATATGACTGTAAAATAAACCATAGTAAATATTCATGACAGCATGAATAGGTAACGAGTCCCTGATTCTGCCTATGGCGTAACAGACTTGATTCAGCTTTCCGCATGTTTGCACCATCTCAACTCACTATAGCTATGTATTTATTCGTTTTCGTACTTCACTGTACAATGAAAATCTGCGACACGAAAGTTTACTAGTTGCGTTCTCGATACGTTTCCACTGCGATAGCAACATGGATTTTTTTACACTTGTTTCTTATTTTCTTTTGGAGTTAACCGCTCAAAATAGAAACCGGCGACAAGTAGGCACAGTCAACATTTGTTGCCGAAAAATAAAGAAATTTTAAGGATCATTTAGGAACATTTTCGTAAACACGCAACATCAACAAAAATGTTCCTTTGGTGGAATTTTATTCATCATCTTGTTTGTGACTACTTATCAAATAACAAATTCCTTAATTGAATAATATGAAACAAACCTTAAATATCTGTATACTTTTTCAGAAAATTAAGGGTGAAAGATATCGACTGAGTCTTATTGTGAAGGAGCTGGATCGCTCTACAATTGTTGAGTACCAAACAGCTTTGGTCGCCTTCATCAACTGCCTCATCATTTCTACGCCTCGGCTAACAGATAGAACACGACTGAGAAACGAGTTTATCGGTAAGTTACATTCCAGACTTTTTATTCAATTTAAACTAGATACTGTTGTAATTTAAATTTTGGGATATTTTACCAATTCTTTCGAATATTGTCTTCCGCTTCTAAACTATAATGAAAATAACAAATATTAATGACACATTACTCTATTCAATTTGTTTTTTTGATAATATTTGTGCCTCATCCATAACACTTTGAAACCTAAACTCACGTCAATCTATCATAAAATCAATTCCTGCTTCATGACAGCAAGGTATCGAATGTCAACGGAAAGATATATCCTGAACCATAGGTATTTATATATATATATATATATATATATATATATATATATATATATATATATATATATATATATATATATATATATATATATATATATATATATATATATATATACACCGGCAAATTTAAAGGAACGGAGATATACTTTCGTAAATGAAAGGTATTTTTGCTTTATTCGGTTTTTGTGCTGCCTAAGTCTAGAAGCCATGTCTTTTTTACACAATTGTCATTCATTATGCACATTTTCATCAAGTTAGTCAACGTCCAAGCCAAATCAAAGCGAAAATAACTGTCGATTGATACATTACATTTGAAACGCGTATTTTCTCTAAGTAGAATTTCCTAGTTTTTTCGGAAGTAATCGTTTGAGTTTAGTTGGTTTTTGTTTACTATCATCACTTTGATTGTGAAACTGTAAATAATGAGTGATTTAGCACCCGCTGAAATCGCTAGGGCAGTAGCAATGATCGAAAATGCTCGATTTTACAATGATGTTGCCAACATGTTTGGGAAATCAAAATCGACGATCCATCGTAGTGTTATGCGATAAATGCAAACTGGAGATGTTATGCGATAAATGCAAACTGGAGAGTATGTGAGGAGACGAGGTCAAGGCAGAAAACGCTCAACCACGGCCATAGATGACCGATTTATCACATTGCAAACACTCCGCAATAGGCGTCGAACAGCAGTTCAAACAAGAAAAGAATTGGAGGAAGTTCGTGGAACCTCCATTAGTGAGCGTACAGTGAGGAGAAGACTCAAAGAAGTTGGTTTGAAGGCGTATAGGTCAAAAAAAGCACCACAACTCCAGAGACGTCATCGAGTAGCGCGACTAGCTTTTGCTCGAGAACGCCAAAATTGGAACGATCAATGGGGTAATATTTTGTTCACGGATGAGAGCCGTTTCTGTGTAAATTCAATAGATGGGAGGGAAAGAGTGTATCGTCGTCCAGGAGAACAAAACGAACAATTCAATTTTACCCCTATGTCTCTTTCGGTGGAGGCTCTATTATGGTGTGGGGTGGCATATGTTTAGGGGCACGCACAGAGTTGGTGGTTATTGATGGCGGTGCTTTAACGGCAGATAGGTACATGAGGGATATTCTGCAAGATCATGTAATACCTTTTACCCATTTATTGGGGCAGATTTTCTCTTGATGCAAGACAATGCTCGCCCGCACGTAGCTCATTGAGTAACTGAATATTTAAATTAGGTTCAAATACCGACAATGAATTGGCCTGCATGTTCTCCAGACATGAATCCAATTGAACATGTCTGGGACATGCTCGGGGACATGCTAGACAGACGACTTAGGTCAAGAATTCCTGCTGTTCGAAACTTGGAAGAAGCAAGAACTACTTTGATGGAAATATGGGAGAATTTGCCTCCAGAAATGATCGACAACGTATGATAACACGAATGGTTGCAGTTATAAGGGCTCTTGGAGGAAACACGCTTTATTGAAAAAAATGTTCCTTTTGATTTTGCGTTACCATTAAATATTTAAGACGACAATAAGTATAAAACTGAGTTTTTAATTTTTAGTCTTAAGTTCTTAGACAGGCTCCAAAAGCGGATGAAGCTTTGCAAAACAAATTGAAGTCAACAAAACCAAACGTTGAATATCCCTGTTGAATGATTCTTTTCAAATGTGCCGCAAAAAAAATTATGAGGAAAAATAATACAATTCATCTCCGTTCCTTTAAATTTGCCGGTGTGTATATATATATATATATATATATATATATATATATATATATATATATATATATATATATATACATATATATGCAGTCAAACTCTTTGCTATTTTGTCAAGCTTATATAAGCTACATATTTTTTCCTTCCCTGAATTATCAGCATATTTCAGTAATAATTTTGTATCTCAGGTGAAGATTTCATTATTGTATTCCTTTATTTACGTATGTTGTTCATGTTGTTAGAGTGAAACGCCCGCTTTCATAAACCTTTGGTGATTGATTGTGATCGATAGTGATTGGTGTTGATTCATTGATGGCGATAAAAGGTTTCCCAGTAAACACACTTACATCTTATGGACGTTTTAAAAATGTATCAACTCGACGTAAAGCATGTCATATGTACGTACAGTTTCGTCAGGTATACGTCTTGTCAGGGCCGGTCTAAGGGATGTGCGAAGTATGCAGCCGCACACTCAAGCCTTCTGGAGGGGCATTAAATTGACCAATTTTTGTAAAAAAAAAAAGTATAAATTTGGGAAATTTTTAGAAACTGATTTGAATATTGGGCAGAAATATTTAAATTATACTCGCCGGCATATCATTGGAAGCTTGGACACTTAACAGCTGTACACTCCCCTCTACACCCTTCGCTCAGTGTCGTTGCCAGTTTGTGGATTGAAAAATTAATTCACACAACTAAAAATCCCAAGCTTCCAATGATTTGCCGCCGAGTATAGAAGGAATTGTGTCTTAAAACTATTACAGTTGAAATTCAATGTAAAACCGAAGATCTACCCGGCTACCCCAATGAGTTCTGAAATACAGTAAGTCTGATGCCCTTAACCAAGGTCCAAGGTCAGTAGAACAATCGTCTCGTGGCGGGACGCGGAAAGTGTTGTGACTTATTTTCCTGCCTTCCTCCCCCGGCTTTGATTTTCTAGCCAATTGGCGTCTGAAATTAAGATCGTAGCGCCGGAACGGCTAATATCGGTACTAGAGCATGGGCCATTAACGGATTGTTTACATTGTTTGTAATGGTATTTATGTTCATTTCATTTTGAGTTTTCGAACGTTTAGCTTCGTAATTTGTGTTTTTTGGACTTCCAGTGGTTCATTGTGTTTCGATTGAGGACAATATTATCTCTGTTCAACAGTAGATAACCTACCTACATCAAGTTGTAATTTACAGTTTTTATCATTGAACATGAAAATCAATAATAAAATAAAGGAGAGGACGAATAAATTATTTGATTAGAGGAACTATGTATACATCATGAAAAGGCCGTATGATAGAACACCTGTTTATTTAAAAAGTAAAAAAACTTTCAAAAGTTTCAAGAAAACATCTCCGACATGTCTACTTTCATTACCAACTGAAGAGGTTTTGAGTATAATGGACAAAACTAAGTACTTACCAGCAAAACTGAAAGAAACAACATGAAATAAAAGAAGAATTAACATGAATAATATGCTTGAATTGTTTCAAAGTAATGAGTTATTATATTTTTTGAATTTTCCTGACGTATAACAGCTCTCCTGAAAATACGGTGTACTTCTGAGAGTCTGGTTTTTTTTATAGAATCTCTGTTTTTCCTGGTTATATAATTGAATATTTTAGTTTTTACCTAGCTATAGAGTCAAGTTTTATTTCATATTCTTAATGTTATGATAAACTGTTATTTTGGTTGTGCAAATAAACATTATTTATTAATATTATTATAATAGTATCTCTGGTTGTTACATGAAAGAAAATACAATTACCTAGAATCTCTGGATGATGGCCTAGGTTCAGATTCCGATAAAAGTGGAAGATTTTTCGTTGGAATAGCATTGGACTTCAAAAACACTAAGTTTTCGATTAGCTGAAAATTGCACATTATTAGTTGGTATAATTCGATATGGAAAAATCCACAAAATTACTGCAGAGAATATAATTATTCTCAGTAAACTGTAAGGAACAACTCTCTTATGTTCACAAGAACAATGAAGAGTTAAGCTTTCATTAGTTTATTTGACATAATTGTGGTTATAGTACAAGGAAGAGTACTGATCATATCAAGTCAATCAATAATGTATCATATTTTCATACATAAATTTAATGTTCTACAAGGCGCAAAAAAGCACAAAAACTGTGTTTTTCGACCTTAAATTTCAAAAAATTCCATACCCCCCAGACCCCCCCGGCAGGGGCATAAAATTTGAGTCTAGCACACTTGTAATTTTCGCCTTAGGCCGGCTCTGCGTCTTGTTTACGTACATAGGTGGTCACATGGGCACACTAAAGTACGTACAAAAGACATACGGTTTAGGTCATTTAATAACCAAAATAAGACGTAATTTGACGTTTTAAATATGTATTAATTATGTACATTCTATAATTTAGTTCTGGTTATATGTACGTACATATTAGTACGTCTTAATTACCTACTTAAAAAATAATTTGTGACTATTTTTGGATGTCTAATATAACAGCTGGATGAATCTCTGAGAAGCTATCTAAACATTTTTTTTTCAAAATTCATCAAATTGTTGAATATCATAATATATGTCATAATAATTTACCTTTACTTATGTTCTGATATTCATAAACATTTTGATGGATTTAGAAAGTGTGAATATTATCTACTAAAGATCCATCAAACTTTTATATTGGATATCTTAAATAGCTAGATTATCTTTTTCAAGTTATAATGTTGGTAGGTGCTTAAAAAGGTTGATTTGTAGTAATTATGAATAATAAATAAAAATGCATGTAATCCAAAAATAAAATGTATACTCTTAAAAAAAATGAGTATGAATAAAACATTAAAAGAGCAAACCAAAGATATAACACTATTCTTTAAATTCAAAATATGCAAACCAAAGACTGGAAAAAAACGGGAAAAAAGTTTAAAAATAAAAAAGGTTCACATATGCTGATCAGTTCCTTTTTTTAAAATAAATTTTACACGGTCTGTGGATCTTCGTAACCATGAAGAAATACTCTCTTCTATAGCTTTTTGATCTCCCTTCTCAAGTCGAAGTGCTGCTTCTGAAATTTATTATATAAATTAATATCAAAAAAATCTGATCAAATAAATGTAAAAATCACTTTAAAAAAGTGTTATTTCAAATGATACAGACATACCATCTTGAGAAAGAGACATAAGAATCATTTTTATAGAACAGCTGCTGACTTTTGTATTGATAAATGGCATAAAATTTGAAAAAGTTAAAAATACTCACCAATTAAAAGTTTTGCTACTTTTAAAGTATAAAAACTTAATTTTTCGCGACTTCCCAACCAGCTATATTGTGCAGCACATTCCGTTGGTAGGAAGTTTGCACATTACCCTCCTGATTAAATCATATGTGTCTTTTCCACCTAGTTGGGAAATTTCAGTGGTCTACAAACATAAAGTGTTAGACTATTGAAACTCTAAAACAGATTACTAAATATAAAATTAATACTATAACACTTACAGAATTTTTGAAATTTTCCTCATTTTCCAAATATTGGTTTAGTTTTTCTAACCCAGCGGGGAGCTATCACAAAGTAGTTCTAGTCTTCGAAATAAGCTGTCTTCTGGACTAATATTTTGCTGTGAAACTGGTTTTTTCAAACCTCTTACTTCTAATGATAAATCTGTTATCATATTTTTAATTATATATGTACTGCTGCCGGAGCATCTCTTTAATATATTCACCTAAAAATAATTTCAAGCCGTTAGTTAAATACGCCAATATAGAAAATAGGACTATTATACTATTTAAGTACACTTACTATTTTCATCACATTGGCTACAATTCGTTTTTCCTGCCATTGCAGTAGATACTGATGTGCTAGTACTGACCCAAAGTCACTGAGGGTGATTCTAGAGAGGGAAGATCATCTATTTGTCATGTAAAAAAAATATAAGCATAGATCAAATCTCTCTGGAAAATAGTTGTTGAACTATAGGTTATCTTTATTTTTTGTTATGAACATAAGAATAATAAGTAACAACAATAAAAAAATTACCTCTTCTATTACTTGAAAACCTTTTATTCTTCTTAAGATTTGGGGGTGTTCATCTGATGAAGATAATAAGCGCCTTGTTTTTGCCACCGACCTTTTTGCAGTGCTTAGGCTATGTCCCGTTCCCGACCGCGACGCCAATCTTCGATATCGAACCTTTATATTTTGACGTTTCTCCGAAATTCGCGAAAACGGCTGCATTTCCGACGCTTAAAAACTATTTTCGCTTCACATGGACTCGAATACACGTGACCGCCTTTCGAGCCGACAGTTGGACGGGTCGAATTCTGTCGAGAAGTTTCGGCACGGCGAGGCCCAACGAGATCGTAGTATCTACCCGATTCCTCACGAACTACAGATTGACAGTGAGCAGATGGCGCGCCCGTTCGACAGAGGCAGGGACGGGCTCAGCACTTGACGCGTCGCGTACCGTTCGACAGAGGCAGGGACCGGCTTTGCACTCATCGTGGTTCGGGAAACTATATTTTCATCGATCTATAGTTTTCACGGATCTATTTAATAGGCGGGGGAGCCTCTCACTAGTATATTATCCTAAGGAACTTCGTTTCTACCTGGTGTCCCATGACACCGTGTTCTTGTTTTAAATTTGCCAGGAATTTGTTGAATGTTCAGTGAGACCTGATTATTTATCTATTCTGAATTTTTACACCCATTAATTGTCTGAAAGTTTTTAGAATACCTATATTGAATTTCTCGATCCATTCAAGTTTTTGTTTACCTACTTTAGTATGAAAACTTTGTTAAGAAGTTTCTGTATTAGTTTCCAAGGAATCCATGTAGGGATGAAACGTGTAAAAATATCATGAAAACAAGTGTTTTAATTTTATTTCGTATATTTAATATGACTTTTATATTATGATCAACCGTGAGTAAGAACCGATTTGTCAGAAAACATATTCATTGTTCTATATTTAATTCGTCAATCAAATCATTAAAAACATACTAGTCGACCATGGTCAATTTCATATATTACATAAAGTGAACAAGGAAAATTCTTTAATAATTTAAAAAATTATCAAACAACTTTCCAAGGAAGCTGGTTATACGTATTCAGCAACGCAAAATCTGCATTCACAATCGAACGGTGAATTATAGAAATTGTCAAGTCACCCCGACTCAAAATCTGCATACAGCTGTTTCGATCTTATTAGATCTCATCAGTGCAGCTTATTTGACTCGGAGTGAATTAACAAATCTCTAATTGTTCCCCAATACAAATCGTGGTCAGTAACACTGGTCGGATAACAATCCAAAGCGCCATCCCACCAAAGATATTGGGAAACAACAATTCACCGCTTAGACTGAAGATGCAGAAATTCGTCGCTCGAACACGTACCTCCTGCATTTTCAGTCTAAGCGGTGAATTGTTGTTTCCCATTATCTTTGGTGGGATGGCGCTTTGGATTGTTATCCGGCCAGTGTTACTGACCACGATTTGTATTGGGGAACAATTAGAGATTTGGTAATTCACTCCGAGTCAAGTAAGCTGCACTGATGAGATCTAATAAGATCGAAACAGCTGTATGCAGATTTTGAGTCGGGGTGACTTGACAATTTCTATAATTCACCGTTCGATTGTGAATGCAGATTTTGCGTTGCTGAATACGTATAACCAGCTTCCTTGGGAAGTTGTTTGATAATTTTTTAAATTATTAAAGAATTTTCCTTGTTCACTTTATGTAATGTATTCAATTCGTCCCTAGCCGGACAACATTATTCGAGATCGGCTAGAATTTTCACTTATAATGTCCCTAGAGCATGAATTATTTCCGGAAATTTTCTCGAAGTGCGAATTTTTTGAAAATTTTCTTAAAAAATTCGCAACTGAGGAAAATTTCCGGAATATTAGTTAATGCTGGCGGGAGATTCGGTAAGCAAATTTTATAACAAAACTTCATTATTACCAATTTGTTTTGGGTTCCCTGTGCTCTAGTAAAATGTGATTTAAATAATTAAATAAAATATATAATATTCTACCCATATCACACAATTTTATAGAACTAGAGGAAAGGGAATAAAATTTAAGTAGGTAGGTATACCTACTTCTATCGCGGATTTGATATCAAATATTTTAATTTCTCTATGCTCTAGGGAAATGTGGTTTAAATAATTAAATAGAGAAGCAAATATTTTACCAAAATCACATAATTTTATAGTACTAGAGGAAAGAGAAAAAAAGTTAAGGTCTACTTCTATCGGACGCTAATGAATTACATCGGCGGCACCTTCATTTATTAATCTCGGATTTGTTGTCAAATATTGTAATTTCCCTATGCTCTATTAAAATGTGGTTTGAATAATTAAATGAAGGGGCAAATATTATACCAAAATCACATTCTTTTATAGTACTAGAAGAAAGGGACAAAAAATTAAGGTCTACTTCTATCGGACGCTAATGAACTACATCGGCGACACCTTCATTTATTAACCTCGGATTTGATATCAAATATTGTAATTTCCCTATGCTCTAGTAAAACAAGGTTTGAATAATAATCTAAAATAAATATTAGTCTTTATACTTTTCCTAATTTTATACTACTAGAAACAAGGGAAAGTATAAAAATATTTTTTCTAATTTTGACATATAAAGTGACACTTTTTAAAACTGATTGACATTATGAAACGTCTTACTTTTTGTAACTAGTTGCATAAAGTAAAATTTTATGCAATTGGTGACGAAAAATGTATTTCAAAATTAGTGACAAAAAGAATTATTCTATTTATTAAACTGTTATAATACAAGTTAAAAACATAAATTATAAATTAATTAATTATTATAAATATTGATAACACAATTATTGCAATTATTCAAATTAATTCCCGACGACATATTTTCTTCATTGCTCGAACTTGCTGTTATTTGGGAAGCGGCGCACATTGCATTAGATGTTTCACCAAATATTTCTTGCGCTATAAGTTTTTTATTATTCATGGAATTTTCAACATATCCCTCCGCAACAGAGGTAGATTTCCAACCTCCATGCCTCTTTAATTTTAAAATATCAGCGCCACTGTCTGCTAGGAAAGTGGCAGAGCTTCTTCTGAAGCAGTGGCCAGTATATAGAACAGAATTTGAAAGACCAAGAAATTGTGCAATAACTTTTGGCAGACTGCTAAATGTGTTAATTTCCACCGGGTTTCTGGTACATTTTCCATTCGCATATTTTACAAAAAATCTGTTGTGTTTAAGAACCTGGGGACGCAACTTGATATATTTTCTTAATATTTCAACAAGATTCGTATTTTCAATGTCTCCAGTGGTAATTGCAAACTGCCCTATAACTTTTGTTTTTGAAGGGATATCAACACGAAAATGGCAACTGGAAGAAATGTTAATTCTGCTTTTCTGCATGCTCCTGCCATTCCAATTATCATTGCAACCTTAGCCATTAAGTATTCTTTGTCATCAGCTTCCACTAAAAATTTGGCAAAATCTTCTTTAATAAAAACTTTTGACTTTTTAGCACTGTACCCGTCCGCTTGCCTTTTAATATAATTATGCTACCAAATTTGTATATTTTTTAATATCAATATTCCTTTTCAGATTTAGTTCAGACCTTAACATTGAGTAAAGTGTCCATAATGTGGAAACTTTTAGATCTTTCTTACCCTCAAAATATGAGAGTAAAACTTTCTCATTAACATGTTTAATTTTCTTCTCATCACAGCACGTAACAAATTTTTCGTAGGCCAAATCATAAACTGCTTTTGACTTTTTGGGAATTACTGATAATAGAGCATTACCTGCTGCCTCTTCAATATCGCTTGGTAGCTCTTCAGAATTTGAATCACTCATTTTTTTAAAATAAAACTAAAAATATATCAATCTCGCTAAAAACCTTCCGTCTAGACTTTTTTACAAAATGTCAAACTGACAACTAGCATGAAGTAACAGCAACAAACTAAATTTATATTTTCCAAATTTTTATCAATTATATTGAATTTTATTTTTTCATTACTTTCTTCAAAATTAGAAAAAATCTTGTATGCAATAAGTTACGAAATGAAATTTAGTGTAACTAGTGAGTTTAGTGTAACTAGTGAGTAATCTCACGCGTTACACAAAATTAGGCATTTCGTAACTGATGGCATAAATAGCTATTATGCCACTGTGTTTATGACAGCTGTCAAGCCAGAGGGAAATTTCCACTTATTAATTTCCCTCTACGCAGGGAAATTTCCGAAGAAATTAGGTTATTGTCATAGCAACATGTCAAAATGCAGGCATCTGATTGGCTAAAATTAACTGGTATAAAATTTTCGATGAAATATATCGTAAATGTAATCATATTATTGCTATTCGTTCGTTTTTAAGTGGGTATTATTCAATATTTTATAACCGTATTCAACCTTGACATCATCACTGACTATAATAATTCACACTTAAGAAAGTATGAGAGCTAAAACAATCGACGGCCAGAAAGATGAATCTAAATTTTCACCGTATGTTTGTTTGAAGGTTATTTGTATTAGATTCACTCCTACCGGAAATACCTGACCATTCTACGCATTTACTATATGATAAAAATATGAATAACCAGTTTTTCGTACTGAATGGTCCATTACCAAACGGTATATTATGTAAAATGCAACTGTAACAAATTGTTTATATAATATGTGTAGTCCCATAGACAACCGAAAATATGTTTGACATATTACTAAAACATGTTATATAATAATATTTGAAATTGAATTATATTACCGACATCTTCAAGTACTACAGTAAATTGAATATAACGAAATATTTTGGTTCAGTTTTCAAGATAAAATATAAAGGTGCTACCTCCAACTCAATTGCCTATTATTAAAACAAAAATACAGTTAATCCTCCTCATTTGTGAAACAACTGGAAACTGCCACTATTATTTCAGAATTGATTGTCATTATCTCCATGTTTTCTGAAGTTGATGTCCAGCCAACAGAGCCAACTTAGTCATTCTGGAAGTCACTTGAAATAAATCAGTTGAATATTAAACATCGAAAACTCTTTTCTTGAAATGAAATGAAAAAAGTAAGGTATAGGCAATTGGAGTAAAAGTAAAATTTAGTCTTGGCGTTAAATCAAAGTTCCTGGAAAAAATAAGGGGTTTCCATTTATAAAACCAGAGTTTTTTACAATTTCTGCATGACAACTTTGGGTCATATTTTTGAACACCCTGTATAAAAAGACACGATTCAATTTGCTGATTCAAGTTCTGTAAAGCATTTTGTTCAGTTCGTTGTATTCAACCTCGACCTCATAATTGACTATAATAATTTACACTTAAGAAAGTAGGAGAGGTAAAACAATCAACCACCAGAAAGATGAATCCAGATTTTCACTATATGTTTGTTCGAAGGTTATTTGTATTAGAGTCACTCCTACTAGTATACCGAAAATACCAGACCATTCTATGTATATAATGATATCTATATAATTATTAATAACCAGTTTTTTGTACGAAATGTTCCATTATCAAACATTATGCCTATTATGTATAATATAACTATAAAAAATTGTTTATTTGAAATCTATATTCACATAGACAGACGAAAATATGTTTTCCTTCTGCCCCTACAGAAAGTTCACACTTTCCTCCCTCATATCAGGGACGAAAGTCGTATTTCCCTCCCTAGGAAGGAAAAGTACTAGTCCGGAATACTGTGACTTCATCATTTTGCTTTAGTATTGAAGAAATGATTAATTATGTAAAAATTGTTTATTTAATCGGAAACTTATCGATGAAGTTTTATACTGAAATTTGTCAGGTGAACCTAATTTTTCAATAATACATATGAACCCTGGAAATCCAAAACTTTACGGATTAATGAAAAACCAAAAAGAACATAGCCCAATACGACCTGTAGTTTCTTACATAAATATCCCAACGTATAAATTAGCGAACGATCTGAATTTCACATTCAGAAAATTAACTAATTTCACTCCAAAATATACAGTAAAGAACTCTGTTGATTTAGTACAGAAACTGAAAAACTTTGTAACTCCTGCTAACTCTTTTCTTGTTAGCTTCGATGTTGATAATATGTTCTCCAATATACCAGCAGATGAGTGTTTACCACTTGTCTTAGATATTTTGCAACAATCTACTATGAATATTATTAAAATAAATGATATTATTTTCTTATTAGATATATGTACTTAGTCAAAATTACTTCCAATTTGATAACAAAATTTTTTAACAATCTAGTGGGCTGGCTATGGGTTCCCCCTTAAGTCCGCTTATTGCAGACATTTTCATGTCACAGTTAGAGAACATAATATTCAATTCTACAAAAGCATCACATATAAGTTTTTGGCATAGATACGTTGATGATGTAATTGCTTGTTTTAAGGGCACCGCGAGAGAATCAGATTAGTTTTTGAATTATACTGATAGCATTCACCCAAATATAACGTTCAAAATTGAAAAAGAATTGGATCGACAGATAAATTTCTTGGATTTAACTATCTTTCATAATAATAACACTTTGAGTTTCGATATATATAGAAAACCAACTTTCACGGTTATATGTATTCCGTCGGATTCAAATCATGCTCTTTCCCATAAACATTCAGCTTTTAATTCAATGATCCACAGAACGTTTTCAATTCCATTATCCGTAAAAAATTTAGCAAAAGAAATTTGGACTATAAAAATAATTGCTTCAAATAATGGTTTTTATACACGTTTGATAGATAAAATGATGAACAAGAAACGTAATCAACTAGCGTACAACAGCATATATCCTCAATTAAAAGTAGAAAAATCGGAAAAATTCACATCTTTAACATACTTTGGTCCTCTAACAAAAAAAGTTACTAATGTCATACCTAAATGTAATATTAATATTGCTTTCAAACCTGGGACAAAACTCTCAGGATTTTTATTCAGAGCCAAAGATATCACTTCAAAATTTGAAAGTTCAGGAGTTTATAGGTTGATTTGTCCTGTATGTAAAGGAGTGTATATAGGTCAGACTGGTCGATCGTTCAAGACAAGATTTAAAGAACACCAAC
Organism: Cynegetis impunctata; assembly: GCA_030704885.1. Classification (NCBI taxonomy): domain Eukaryota; kingdom Metazoa; phylum Arthropoda; class Insecta; order Coleoptera; family Coccinellidae; genus Cynegetis; species Cynegetis impunctata. The sequence continues at coordinate 48,610 of JARQZK010005245.1, read as the reverse complement.
AATCGTTTTTGAAAAATAAAACGGATTCAACGCTTTCAAATCCACAATTTCCACAAATAGATAACTTACAAATTATGCACAAATTATCGAAAGGAACCAAACTAACTTAATTAGAATCATTAGAAATATTTAAAATCAATCATAATGCCAAAGATATCTTGCTGAACGAAAAGATTAACTTGATATATTTTCCTATATTGAGTGTATTCAAACAATAATGATTTTTCTGAAAACATTTCATTGTACCAATTTGGGAAATCCATTTCTATTAGCCCTTCTTGAAATGTGTTCCACTTGTCTACTTAGGTACCTGCAATAATTCTTTTCCACCCGTCAGTGCAAATCTATAATTATGTATTCAGGTCTTAACTCAATCTGCCCGATGATGGTCTAGTGACCGAAATTGCAATCGCAGTGTTATATTTTTCAAAGTATTTTTGTGATAATAAACGTAGTAAATTCAAATTTAGTTTTTGTTCATCATCATATTCATTTTATATATATTGTAACCACTCTCCCTTTTGAGATATATACCCGAGCTAGCTGGGAGATTGGTAATACATATATAGGTTCTAGATCTAGTTAGTTTTCAGAAATAACAACAAGATAAAATGAAGGTATTTACTACTTCCTTATTACAATGAGACTTATCTGTTTTTATTTAATTAATTTTCTATCGACGTTCTATATTCTATTCATGTGGATTGTAACCCTTTGATTGCTTAATCTTCGTCCTTAGTTTCTTGGTGGTTCTAGTAGCGGTTGTATCAGCTTCAGTGGAATTTCTTTTATGGTTCCAGCCAAGGTGGTTTTTAGTTCCAATCACAAAGCTTTCTAGCTCCAGCCAAGGTTATCTTTTAAACTCCAGCCAAGGTGATTTTTAGCTCCAGCCAAAGTGATTAAAATAATTCGGGGCAAATCAACATACAATCTCAAACTTAAAATCTCCCAAGAATCTCTGTAGGGTATCGATGGCCAATTCAAATTAACAATTAGATTTATCTCAAGCAAAGATGCTAAGAAAGACAGTATATATTCAATATTGAAAGATAAATAATTTAATATAGATAAATAAAAAATGAAATGGCGGAAAATGAAACAAGGAATCAATTCAGATTTTCAAGATAATGCATTTATGCGAAATAATTATATTTCTTCTCATAACTTACCGTCTATCAGACGCCACAGATACTTAATAATTTGAATATATTGAATAGTCGTTCAATAGATATTGAATATAATTTTAATACTTAACGATGTGGTATCTTCAACCGATACTTGTTAAAAGAGCGATGTTATACGTGCACGTGCAAATAAGACGCTATCTTGATATTCTCGTCGTACGCAAGTCATTCATTCAGGTGAAACAAAAGTGAGGCATCATCTGACAGCGCGAATCATGGTACCTCGATGCAGAATTCAGTGGCGGCGGTTAAGCGGGGAATTGACACGTTACAATATTATGAATAAATTATTTATATTGACTGAATATCACGACGATACCGTTAAAATTTTCACAAAACCATTGAAAAGGTTATCCACAGTCATAAAAAATAAATATAATTCATTTATATAACTTGAAACTTCATTTTCACATTTTAAAGAAGATACTGTTAAGCTTCGGTTCAAACCATTTTAAGTTTCCATAACGCACTCAGATACCAGGAATTTGTCTTCCTGTTGTACACTCATCATAATTATATTGTTTGAGAAATTAATATGCAATGTGTTTCTTTCTTTCAGGATGTCATCTACTTCCGGTCCTCAATAACCTGAGGTGAGTACTTCTTTTAGTTTGAATCAGAGTCGTCTACATAAAAACGTCATACACGGAACACAACGACAAAATTGCATTCAAAACGAATTCAATTATACAGCCGACGATATTCTTGTCACGTAAAGTGCGTGTGGAAATAACTGATGACGGGTGTCTATTCACGAAGTCTTTTATATAGTTTGGATTCTATATCAGGTAACTCACCAGATTTCAAAATATTTTCAGATAAAAGTATCATGAAGAAAAATTTATATATATATATATATATATATATATATATATATATATATATATATATATATATATATATATATATATATATATATATATATATATATATATATATATATATATATATATATATATATATATATATATATAAATATATATATATATATATATATATATATATTTGTATATAACTTTTTCTATTCCAAGTAAATTATGTTTTGTCATTAAATTTGATATGGGGTGTGTTTTTGTGCGGAACATGACTATAAATGTTTGGGTAAATTCCATAACTGATGACGGTTGTCTATTCAGGAAGTCTTTTATATAGTTTTATAGATTCTATTTCAGGCAACTCACAAGATTTCAAAATATTTTCAGATGAACGTATCAAGAAGATAAATTTATATATATATATATATATATATATATATATATATATATATATATATATATACATACGTTACTGTAAAAAAAACCATCAGTTTAGTAAAAGCTAGATTTTACCGATAAAACCTAAAATTTACTAACGTGTGACGGTAAATGTCAGGATTTTATGAAAAACGAAAATGTTTCGGGCGGGCTTGTACCATCAGAGCTTAGTACATGCTAGGTTTTATCAAGGATGGTTGGTAAATGTTGGATTTTTTGGATTAAACAATGCAATAATTTTGGATTAATTGGGCAGATACATGGTGTAAATTAATAAACATATCAAAACAATGGTTAATAATAACAATTTTGATATTTATAAATGTGTAATTGTTGTTATAAACCATTGTTTTAAAAAGCAAAAATTAACTTAATCATTTATTTCAATTACATATCAGTCAAAACCTTAAACAAGTTTTCATCATTTAATACAAAAATCAAATTTTCGTTAATGAACGCATGATCGTTTTATTGTTGATGCACTAATTGCCAAATTTTCATAATTTCTTTCTTGACACTTTATAGCTACCTAATACAAAATATGGCAAAATAATCCGATTTTTATAGAAACTTGCTTTTATTTCGGAAACCTGACTTTTTAGGTATAGGAACATGATACATCATTTGTAAGAAATTTCAATTTTATTTCGAGATATTCAATATTGTACAGGGTATTACATTTGAAAACCTGCACTTTCTACAATTTTTGTATTTATCGTTAAAATCGCAAATTTTGAAGGACCCTGTATAATGGAGAACAAATTCCTTTGAATATTACAAATTACTTCAGAACTTGGTAAACTACACCTAAGATTTCAACGTCCTACAAATCTAAATACCTTAGTAATGAACATTTAATTGAAGCTATGTTTTGCACAAAAAAATAAGGAAACCATTTAATTTCTCGAAAACCTCTGGAGATAGGTATAGGAAAGTATCATACAAAAACAATTGGAAAATAGTAGAGAAGCAAAAAATGAAATAATATGTAGGGTGTCTCATTTGAAATTTCGCAGTTGCTGCTACTTTTTAGTATAGGCAACGCCGCAGTGCCACTATTATTCAAGATTATTACCCATGAAACCAAATTTCAGAATAATCCCATCCTGTTCTCCGTAAACGTCTTGTCTACCACCATGAGTGACCGTATATATATATATATATATATATATATATATATATATATATATATATATATATATATATATATATATAGATATATATATATATATATATATATATATATATATATATATATATATAGATATATATATATATATATATATATATATATATATATATATATTTATTCGAATTGTTGTTGCCTGTGATCTATTTTTAATCTCTTGATAATTATTAGCAATAACAGGCTGGTTGAATCTTAAAAAACTCAATTTTATTAAAAAGTTGACGTTTCACTAAGACATTCGTAGTTTTTCAAAACTTTTGAAAAAATTGAAATTTCTATTGATTTGAAAAAATTTGAATAGACAAAGACTACTTCATCTTGCTAAAATTTTTTTCGAATGTGGCTATTTATTACGTGCTATTCAGTCTAATATCAACATTCAAAATTGTTATCATTAGATGGCAAGGGAAACCACAGAAACCTTTACCTACGTAATATTCGAAAATAAAAATAATAGGGTACTATTTATCTAACAACAAAGAAATTAGTCGCAGGAAAATATTAAAAAAGTAGAGCAGAATTATCGGTATAGAACGTTTATATGGAAGCAGCCGTTGACACGTGTTTCGGACTCTTTGGTCCTCATCAGAATGGCGTAGCAAAGCATTGGATTGAAAATTTGGAGATGAAAATAGTACAACAAATAAAAACCCTTGCCATCTAATGATAACAATTTTGAATGTTGATATTAGACTGAATAGCACGTAATAAATAGCCACATTCGAAAAAAATTTTAGCAAGATAAAGTAGTCTTTGTCTATTCAAATTTTTTCAAATCAATAAATGTCATAGAAATTTCAATTTTTTCAAAAGTTTTGAAAAACTACGGATGTCGTAGTGAAACGTCAACTTTTTAATAAAATTGAGTTTTTTAAGATTCAACCAGCCTGTTATTGCTAATAATTATCAAGAGATTATATATATATATATATATATATATATATATATATATATATATATATATATATATAAATATATATATATATATATATATATATATATATATATATATATATATATATATATATATATATATATATATATATGTATACACCCACACATCAAATGCACGGGAGGTGCAATTGACTACTCTTTCTTTATATTTTTTGTTCTTCTTTTATTTGTATATTTTGTCTAATTTTGGAGTCAGATTTTCGTTTGTTTTCACGTTTGTTTATACATGTTTATACACTCTAGTTGAGTCTGACCAGATGGTTTTAATGTCACCGCAAAAAAAACAGCTTGGGAGTATTGACATTTCACACTTTTTAAACATTTGACGGATACGTTAATAAAATAAAGAATAAAGTAATGGATATAATTTCGATTCTTATATATTCTGTTGCAAATTTGTAGAAGTCTGGCTTTCTTCTCGTTTTTTTTTAAATCTAAATAATAGTTAATTTGTTAAAACAGAAACTCAACTCCTGTAAGTTAAATTATATTGGTCCATATTTTTTTAACTGTATATAAATATATAGAATAGAATAGAATAGAATAAGTTTATTAATTTCATAGATTATTCGTACAAATATTAAATATAAATATGCACAAAATAAAAATGAAACAAGTCACAAAGAGCAAATACAGAAGGCTTATTTATAACAATAAACCCTGAACTCCTCGACCGAGTAAGGTTCACATTTCATAATTAACTTGTGAATGCTTCTCTTAAAGGTCCCATGATTTGAAATAACCTGTAGATGTTTAGGTAACATATTGAACAACTTGAGTGCCATGTACTCTGTGCCTCTTTCACGTAGAGTGGTAGAATGAATAGGAAAAAAGTACGGAACACTTTTTCTTGTATTATTAATATTCTTAAATTTTGCAAAATAATCTTGATTTTTATGGAAAAATGTAAGTATTTTATATATATACAGCCCATAGAAAGTGAATAAATTGTGCTTTCTAAAGAGACCACGACAAGATTGTCTGTAGTCGAGGCGAAGCATAGATCTAACTGTCCATTTTTGGCAAATAAAGAGGCTATCAGAGTGGATGGAGCCTCCCCAGAAAATGATACCATAGGAAAGGATGGATTGGTAATTAGCAAAATATAGAATTTTTAGGACATGCAAGTGGACTAGATCTCTCAACATAAAAAGGGTAAATGAGGCCGAATTTAGCTTCTTTCTGAGCTGATCAATATGAAGTTCCCATCTCAAATTCTTATCCAAGGCAATACCGAGGAAACTCACGGAATCTCTCACTGGTACCTGGTTCTCGACATCACCAACAAACTTCGGGAAAGCAACCTTCGACCTGAATGATCGGAAAAAGACACTCTCAGTTTTTTGTAGATTGATTTTTAGTTTATTATTATCGCACCACATTCCCACTGTATTGATAACTGACACCGCAGAAACCAGAGCAGCACTGATATCCGTAGAGTTTATGAGAAAATTCGTGTCGTCGGCAAACATAATAGCATTACAGCCATTATATGAGCAATTACCAGGAAGCGAATTTATGAAAACGAGAAACAAAAGTGGCCCCAGGATACTACCCTGTGGTACCCCCTTCGTAATCACTCGGTCCTCAGATACGTATGAAACACCACCTCTCAACAACACTACTCTCTGTTTACGATTTGTGAGGTAGCTGGACATTAAATCCAACTGTCTATCTCTAATCCCACACGCTTCAAGAAAAAATAGGAGTAATTTGTGATCAATAAGATCAAAAGCTTTCGATAAGTCGAAAAATAGCCCTAACGGTACTTCACCCTTCTCAAGAGCGATGAGTATGGCAGTAGTCAGTTCAAAGACTGCCGTTTCTGTACCTCTATTCCGCACAAAACCATGCTGACAGCTGACAATAATCTTGAACCTTCTGAAGAAACTTAGGAGCCTGTCTGCAAGAATCCTCTCAAAAACTTTCGAAAACGACGTAAGTAAACTTATAGGCCGGTAATTATTTAAGTCCTCTACATCACCTTTCTTATACACTGGCTTAACTACTGCCACCTTAAGCGAGTCAGGAAAGATACCCTCGGTAAATGAGCGATAAATATATATATATATATATATATATATATATATATATATATATATATATATATATATATATATATATATATATATATAGCTAAGAGAAAACTCGTTGGGTACGCAGCATGCAGGAAGTATACTATTATAACACTTTTTCCAATATTTCGACAATGTTTATTGTCATCATCAGGGAATGCTACAATATTTTTACAAAATGAAACTAGGAAAATTTGTGGAAAAAACAACAACAAATAACTTACAGTGTCCATGAGATTGTATGCATAGATCTTAAATTAAAATTAATATTGACGTTCATAACCAAAGTGCACATATTAAGAACAAAGTCAGTGAGTGTAACTTAAAATTGCCATCATCACCACATTTGACCAATTAAAGGCAGAAACAAAACAGTCACAATTAAAATTCAAAATATTATAAAAGTATTATTAAAAACTACATCATACCGGTATTCACATCGTCGGCATGGAAAGTGAAATGAAATTAATAAAATATAACCAAAAAGTGAGGCTAAAAATGAGAACATAGAAGAGGTGAAAACACGCCAAAGACCGAGATCTCTTACTCTTAGAGCAGCCGAGCACAGAAGAGATATCACATTGCCAGTATGTCATCTCCCACCAAAAGGGAAGACACTCCGAATGTAGAAATTATTAAATTAAACAACTGAAAGATACATGAAACTTATTCTGGCGAAAAACGTTATTTAAATTTTAGGAAACCATAAAGAGAGGATAATTATAAAAAGGGGTCAAAACTGTCTACTAATTGAGAACAACAAGAAATTGGAAAAGTGAGTAATAAAATTAAAACTCCAAAATAAAATCACTCAATAGAAAAGGAGTTTGAAACTCTTAAGTTGTGAGGATACTGATCCAAGTGCAATAAGAATGAATATATTTCACTTAAATGCTTAATATCAGTCTTTTTGTTCACACAAGAGGATGACTGAGAAATGAAAGCCATTTCCAAAAAAAGTCTCTTATATTTGTTGGACTCTTTAGCTAAGATTTTGGTAGCATCAAAATTGATATTATGACCTTCTTTATGTACATGATCACTCAGTGCACATCTTTCAGGGTGTAATCTACAGTCACTCTTATGGGAACAAATCCTGTCTTTCAATAACCTGTTAGTTTGACCAATATATTCACTCGAGCAATCAGAGCAAGGAATACAGTACACTACATGTGATTGATGTAATAAAGGAGTTTTATCCTTCAGTTTAGTAAATAGAGAATTTATAGTCAAGACAGTTTTATTGGCGATTTTGATGTTATTAAAAGGTTTAAAAACTCTACTAAGTTTCGGAGTGACACCCAAAATAAACGGTAGAGACGCATAAAAATTATTAGTCACTAAGTGCTCTGAACCAGCATCATCCGCAACATCCACATTTGCACTACCATCATTCATATTAATTATGTTAGGTTCCACTGTGGAGCTAAAAAGAATTTTCTTGAGGAGAACATGAGGATATGAGTTATTCCGAAATAGGTTGTACAAAATGCCCAAGTTTTTCCTGTGGAATACACCGTCAGAGATACTGAGAACACGCTGTTTCATTTGTTTGACCAAGTTCACCTTCATGGATTCCTTGTGGTACGACAAGTAATTCATATATCTACCCGAACTCATGGGTTTTCTGTACCAATCGATGATAATACTGTTATCCTGTGAACGAATGAACTTCATGTCCAGAAAGGGAACACTACGTTCAACATCTTCACATTCCAACGTGAACTGAATGTGAGGGTCAAAACTATTAAAAATCTCAACTAACTCCGCGGTACAATCCGCAGGTAACGAGAGGATGATGTCATCAACATACTTCTTCACAAAAAATAAATTAAAGGGAAGTTCTTAATATGTGCACTTTGGTTATGAACGTCAATATTAATTTTAATTTAAGATCTATGCAATCAATCTCATGGACACTGTAAGTTATTTGTTGTTGTTTTTTCCACAAATTGTCCTAGTTTCATTTTGTAAAAATATTGTAGCATTCCCTGATGATGACAATAAACATTGTCGAAATATTGGAAAAAGTGTTATAAGAGTATACTTTCTGCATGCTGCGTACCCAACGAGTTTTCTCTTAGCTTTATCCTAACTGGTCAGCAAAGACTTCCCCTCTCTTATATATATATATATATATATATATATATATATATATATATATATATATATATATATATATATATATATATATATATATATATATATATATATATATATATATATATATATATATATATTTATATACAGTTGCATAATTCTTCTCTTCATTGTATTGTTATTCACTTGTATTTTCTAAGCAATAATAGACCATTTGAGTAACAGAATTGACTCAATTATCATTTCTTCACCAAATTCGTGACTGTGGATGTATTCAGTTACTAATTACGTATATTGAGTCTGATATGTGCAAGAAGGTCTGCCAATATTAATATTAGGTGGTAAGGGAAACTACAAAAAGCCTCACCCGCCTAATGTACAAAATATATATATTTTTGAATGTTTACGCACCTCCACGGATTCTGCTGATTGAGTTAGAGGGTTGGTTTTTAGAAAGTGCCAATTGGAGTTTCGATTTAATCACTTCAACCGCCTTTCAACAGTTTCTGTAATGAATTTAAAAAATGCTTCCTGCTTTCATTCGGCTTTTGACTTACAAATAATTAATAACAAAGCCAGAATAACAACTGAGAAATAGTCATACCAAGAGAATAACAAACACATAATTATTACGTTTTTTCTTGTCATCTTCGTGATGAAAATTATTAATATATTCAACCTGCTTTGAATGTACAACTTTATGACGAATAAAAATACGAGTAGAATCATTGAAAAGACAAATCAATTCATTTTTGCTGGAAATATAATGGGATATAACTAGTCGTTCATAGGAATGTTTAATGCAATAAAATTACTTGGAAATAAAGATAGAAAAACCCAACAGAGTTGTAAACATTATTAGTCTACAGTAGGTGCATGAGTGTGCATCACTGAGCATGCAATTTCCTTTCCGCTCGGTAGTTCAAGCAGTCTTCTTCTCTTCCTCCTACAAAGTAAGTTTTTATAATAATTGTTCTGATAATTCGATTACTAACACTTCACATCGATATTTCATTAGCTTTCATTTTCGTATTATTTATTTACCGAAACTAAAGATAAATATATATTTATATAACTTTTTTTTTATTCCAAGTATGTTGGTATGAGTTGAAATTTGATATCTGTGGTGTTTTTTCATGCAGAACAAGACTATTTGGGTAAACTTAGTGAAAATTTGTGAGTTTTCAAACGTAGAAAGACAACAAATTCAATATTCTCTTATTTCATCTTCTGTCAGGGCGAATGTAGTAGTAACACTGGATTTTAGTGTACTTTTTTACATACAACGTTATTGAAGGAAATCTGCTGCTTACTCTTGTTCAATAGATGAAGCTATTCTCTGGATTTTTAATGAGTTCGAATTTTTGTTGGTTGAACATATATATATATATATATATATATATATATATAATAAAATAAATATATTAATATATATATATATATATATATATATATATATATATATATATATATATATATATATATATATATATATATACTAGCTGAACCAGCAAACGTTGTTATTTAAATTACTTTTATCTATCTATCTTCCTATCTATCTATCTATCTATCTATCAAGATAGTTATCTATCTTTATATCTATCTATCTATCTAGATAGTTATCTATCTTTCTATCTATCTATCTTTCATTATATCTATCTATCAATCTATCTGACCAGGCAAACGATGTTTGAATTATATGGATTGTTGATAGAAGGGTGAAAATTCAGAGTTTCATGTATTTTTTAATGCAACATCATAAAAAAATAAAATTAAAAAATTTTGTCCAAGAAAATTTATAGAAATGTTTGGAGTGGACCACCCTTATTACTATGGGCTATGAAACATATATTACGACCTATTCTGAGACCGACTATTTTATTTTCGATTGCCATCTTGCAACCCTACTGCGGATCTGTGGGTGAAATTAAATAAAATGAAAATCGCGATGGAAGAATAGGGGTTGATCGTAGAAGGGTAAAAAATTGAGAGTAATATGAATTTTTTTATTCTAAGTCATGACAAAATAAAAATAAAAATCTTGCCGAAATAAGTCATTGAAATTTATAATTAACAAAAAAAATAGGGGTTGATCGTAGAGACGTGAAAATTTACAGTTGTATGTATTTTTGAATGTATCATAAAAAAATTGAACAGAAAATTTCGTCAGAAAAATAAAAAATTTAATTAAGGGGTGGATTACCCTTCACATTTAGGAGGATAAAAAATAGATGTTGGCCGATTCTCAGGCCTACCCAATATGCACACAAAATTTCATGAGAATCGGTCTAGACATTTCGGAGGAGTTTAACTTCTAACACCGTGACACGAGAATTTTATATATTAGATATATACATATATATATATATATATATATATATATATATATATATATATATATATATATATATATATATATATATATATATAATTTAACATGGTATTATTACATTCGAGTTACCAAGAGTTGATATAATAACTAATTACATATATTGATGTAGGTAAAGATTGTGAGAAGCTCCCAAATTTCAGCATTTTAGAAAAGAATTATTTTAATGAAAAGGAAATCGTTAAGGTATATTTCACTTTTCTATTTGTATTGGTCTGTAGTTGGGGAATATTCTAGATCCCTTGTTCATCAACAGAAACGCTCATTGCTACCAATACTCAATGGTTATGGTCCTAAAGAAAGGCCATGTGTTTTCAAGTTCTGAGTATTGATGAGCACAAGTACCCTGAAAGCGATACGGTGAGATACGATCTAGGAAACACTGACACTTTAAATTCACTAACAGGTACATACAAAAATATATATATATTGAAAATGAAAACTTATTTGCGCTCAACAAACGCAGCTTGTAGGAAAAAGGTAATAAATTCGTTGGGAAATTCATTTGAAAATTTGATGACCAATCAAATCAACACTCCTAACGGAGCTAGTTTCATGAGTCCTAATGACATGGAATTAGCATTTATCCTTCAAGGGAGATCTACTAGGACATTCGACATCAGAACCTCAGGGTGGAAACACTAGACCAGCTCTGCAACGAGCTCATCTAGAGTATCTCGTGCATCGACCCTGGGCAACAACCCCGATTTTACATAGCCACCTAGTATTTTCTAATAAAAGCACTAATGACGCTCGTAAAAATCATAGCACCGTCTATCGGAAACTAAATCTAGGCCAAATGGAAAGTCCAAATGTTGGGTAAAAAGTGACATGAGTTTTCGAAGTTTTGATTTTTTATTTGGCCTAGAGTCTGATAGCTCCAGGTTTCCGATAGACAGCGCTATGAACTAGTGCTATTCTTAGAAACCATCAGATGGTTATGTGAATTCCGTTGACCAATCAAGTCGAAACAGACTATCTAGTATTTCCATCGTATGGTGCCGATGTCGAATATTCTAATTCCAACATTTCTCCCTCGAAGAATGAATGGGAATTCTATGTCGTCTTATGACTGATGATGTAATTTTTCAGGAAATGTGCGGAAGCAGAACCAGAATTGGCTGTGCAACTCGATGTTTTCGACGAGCAGCGTGATAGTGATGATGCGCAGACATCGCAACAGGGACCACATGGCGTCGACCTCAATTCTCCTCTAGATGTTTTTTACGCTATACTGAAACAGGTAAAAATTTCTACCTTTCTTTCAAAAAACAAAACAAAAACATAGAATAATTTGAAAAATTATTCACAATGTTAAATTACAGGTAGGTATATACAAATGTTAAGGTTCATAATATTCTTGTTGATCGAAGTCAATAATATGTAGCACTATTTCCACAATAAATCGTCAAAATATATCAAATTATCTTTCAAGCAAGCAAATATGAATGTTTATTTCTTATTCTTCTTCATCCTTGACTTTAGGCAAGTCGCCTGTTCAATTATCGCCCACTTGTATGAGGCTGTCGCTCCATCGTTTCCTGGGGCGCCCAACGTCTCTTCGTCACAATGGGGACTTGTCGCGAGTAATTCTCACAAGTCGGCAGTTCTTCATTCTGCCTATGTGTTCATTCCATTCCTTCTTTCTGTTTCTCTATCCAGCAGTGTCTTTCCAGTGATTCTATGGAGTATCTTCATCTCAGCTATGTCTAGGAGTCTTTTTGGTTCTGGCCTGGTTTCTGCGGTATATGTCATCACCGGCCTCACGACGATTTTGTAGATCCTAGATTTAGTGTCCGTTCCCATACTCTTATTGAACCATATTAAATTCAGGCAGCCAGCTATTCTAATTCCTTTTGTTGTTTGATCTCTCACCTCTGCTTCAATATCACCAAAGCCGAAAAGTTCTATGCCAAGGTAGTTAAATTTCATTTTCTGCTCGATTCAAGTTCAAGTTTGCATCTTAGATGGTTTTTTGATGTTGTTAAGCACTTTGTTTTAGTCGGTGATATTTCCATTTTTAGAGACATGGAGGTTAGGTTGAATAAGTGTAGTAACCTATGTAAGTCATCTTGATTTTCTACAATGAGAGCGGCATCGTCAGCATAACACACTATTTTGATTTCTGCATCCCCCATTTTGTATCCCTTCAGCCCTTGAACACTTCGAATAATTTCTTCCATTATTAAATTAAAAAGAGTAGGACTCAGGGAGTCTCCCTGGCGAATACCGCTACTCTGGTATCAGTCTGTGAGGTCTCCTTCTATTTGTGCTCGTATTTTATTGCTTGTCCGCCAACGATGTAAGATTGTTGATTTTGTTCATAATTACTTCAGTGGTGTGATTTGACAAATTGTCTACCTAGAGTCACTCCATAAGTAAAGTAGGTATATGAAAATCACAACATCATCGGTAAAAAATTGTTGGGCATAATGACTCACCGTATACACTCAGTTTTTAAGAACAATGATTTGTGTAATAGAATACTCAGTAGAACTTATGCATAATGCTCGCCATCAGATTCCTTTATTCTAGTATATACGGTAATTTTAATTCCTTATTTATGGCGCTATGGTTTTTACGAAATTTTGTCCAGATACAAACATAATGTACTTACTCACATTCAGATTCAAATTAAATAATCAATGTCGAGTTTCCTTCGGCTAGTTACTTTTTATATATATATATATATATATATATATATATATATATATATATATATATATATATATATATATATATATATATATAAGGATTGTATTAATTACTTTAAAATCCTTTTCAGAGATCAGAATATTAGAATATAACTATAGAAAACGAAATAGAACTATAAAATGTCTATAAAAGTGCAGACAATTTAATTCAGAATATGTTTCTACTTTATATGAAATTCTTCTGCTCGTAAGTATATTTATTTCAACCATAAGCTGTCGTTCTCACGCCAGCACATGATGATTAAACTGAAATTTTGAGCTGAATCTGTTGTAGCAAGCATTGATATGAGACATACAGGAATTGAGTTGTTGAGAAACGAATTACTCCTTTGATTTGAGCTGCAAAAAAATAATTTTAACTGATTCACCAACTATACACTAATTAATTAAATAAACAAACTCTCTTTAACCAGTACATGCTTACAATTCATTCAATTCTCTATGGTTTTCTCTAAAACATACTAATACATCATCTACGAATCTATACCAATAATTGGCCGGCTTATCATGGGTGTTCAAGTACTGACTCACTTCAGGGGGACAGCTTGGTTCCATAATGATTCTCAACTTTGCTCGGTAGTGAAATTCTCCTCGTGCAGGGCCCTAGCTGTTTTTACTGTAGGACGTCTAGATTTAAGTCGGCTATATGTGACTGTCGAGATATAGTCATGGATTGAGAGCCGTTCGTTATGCAGTATTTTTTTTGTATTCTCGGACCAGAGCTCCTTGTCTTCTTAGTTGGGCCGGTGGAATATGGCTGAGAATGGGGAGCCAGTAGGTCGGGGTGCTCTTCATACAGCAAGTGATTGTTCTCATGGTAGAGTTCAGTTGAACAATCAGCCAGTATGACTACTATTCAGCCAGATGGAAGCGCAATATTCAGCCGAGCTATAGGCAAGTCCGAGCGCCGCACTATACAAACTACTATATATTATTGTTTGTTTTTTCTATAACTTCCATGAATATTTCGGCTAGTAAGGAACGCAATAGGTTATCTATAATATCAAACTATACAAACTACTTTATTTTACTGTTTGATTTTTCTATAACTTCCATGAGTATTTCGGCTAGTAATGAGCCCAATAGGTTACCTATATCAAACTATAAAAACTACTATATATTACTGTTTGATTTTTCTATAACTTCAATGAATATTTCGACTAGTAATGAGCCGAATAGGTTACCTATATCAAACTATACAAACTACTATATATTACTGTTTGTTTTTTCCATAACTTCCATAAATATTTCGGCTAGTAAGAAGCCCAATAGGTTACCTATATCAAACTATACAAACTACTATATATTACTGTTTGATTTTTCTGTAACTTTCATGAATATTTCTGCTAGCAAGGAGCCCAATAGCTTACCAATATCAAACTATACAAACTACTATATATTACTGTTTGATTTTTCCATATTTTGGCTAGTGAGAAGCCTAATCGGTTACCTCTATCAAACTATACAAACTTCTAGATATTACTGTTTGATTTTTCTATAACTTCCATGAATATTTCGGCTAGTAAGGAGCCGAATAGGTTACTTATATCAAACTATATAAAGTACTTTATTTTTCACTTGTATAAAATATGTTTATTCCACCTTGGATACGGTTGCTATAAACACATTCATTATGCCCTAGGCCATTACGCCCGCATTTGCGGGCATAATGGATCAAAAACGCCCGCTTATTGTACTAGGGGAAATGAAGCAAATTTCATTGATTTAATACTTCATAATCCTTGTCGTATACGACTCTGGATTTCTCCGGCTTTGAATTATTCGCAGCTTTGGCTGCATTTTCTATGATATTCTTGGTTAAATTAATTTTCATTTCCATTATTTCTATAAGACTACACAAAGAAAGCAGCAATGACATTTACTAAATATGATGACAAAAATATTCACAAACGTCAAAATATCAACAAATGACATGCCTACTATGAGAAGGAAAATGGATAGGAGCAAGGAACCGATTTTAAAATCGCTTTTTCATTATAAGTTTATGAAGTTTTACAAGAGGGTAAAGTTTTGGAGATAGGATAAGTTGAAATAGTTTTGTATTTATCATTTATGAAGAATTCAGCTTCGTTCTCAACTTTTTTCAAATTCGACTGAAATCTATATGTGCAAATTTTTGGTTATATACCGAAATTCTTCAGCTTTCCACGAATAATTTTGTTTTAAGAAGGCTGTTATAGGTGTATGAAATTCAAGGTGTTTGTTTTATAGATTTAAGATATTTCTATTTTTAATGACATTTTCTCATTTGTGTGAGGATATTCGACTATCTTTTCTGTATCAATACCAAGTTATTCAAAATCATCGAACGAATGGGCTCTAAATTTCGTTCAAATTTTCTCCTAATTTTGTTCATTATCTTTGAAACCTATTTTAGATAAATTTGTTAAACTATCGAGAAATCGGTGGTCAGAATACTTGTTACGTTCAATTGTATATTTATGAGTTTTGTGGAAATTAATGAGTTAAGTTTTTGTTTCCGAATTTTAAAATTATCAACATTATATTTTTTGGTTTCCAGTTTCAAAAAGAAATCGTTTGATACACATTGAATCGAATAATATAATTATTTTTGGAATTGATGAGGCAGTTACTTCGTTATATATTCCTGAAGTATCTTTCTAGTTGTTATGTGTGGATAAGTATATGTCGATGATATGCTATGAAATATTTGTAGTATCTATGCAAATATTTGAAAAATATTCTAAATCGTTTTTACCAACCTAAATTATCTCATCGACATCAACTCAATCGATTTTGCAGGTTGCGGAAACACCACAGGAAATACCCTTCCTCAGTATTTTACAACATCTCCT
The DNA here is from genome assembly GCA_030704885.1 of Cynegetis impunctata. Taxonomy (NCBI): domain Eukaryota; kingdom Metazoa; phylum Arthropoda; class Insecta; order Coleoptera; family Coccinellidae; genus Cynegetis; species Cynegetis impunctata. Next base: position 31,915 of record JARQZK010005245.1, on the reverse strand, counting down.
ACGAATCGACTCCAAGGAAGCTGTCAGTGACATCATCTGGGATACAGCTGAACGTTTGGTTCATCGTGCTTCACTTCTGGAAAATCAAGAGGACGCTGCAAGATTACTGAGAAGTCCTAGCATACAGAATAGATTGCACTGTCATTGTCACCAGCGCTCCACTGATGGAAACTTGAGCAGACGACAGTCACTGTCTACACCAATAAGTCCGCCTGCAACATGTCCAGCTCCACCGCCTCCTCCAATGGGTGAGTAATGGAGGGAAATTCGGAAAATAATTCGAATATAAATTTAAATATATATATATATATATATATTTATATATATATATATATATATATATATATATATATATATATATATATATATATATATATATATATATATATATATATATATATATATATATATATATATATATATATATATATATACAGGACTATTCAATTTCGAGTCTTTGCATGGGGATTTCGATAACGGTGAGAGATAGAGGGATGGTTAAATGAGGAAAAAGTAGCATATTTCAGAGGTTAAAAAAATCTGAAATTTCGATATTCTTCTTTCGCCTATATCTTTTTATTTACGGAATTTTTTTCAAACAAATTCTCACTTTGCCATTGCAATTTTTTGTAGCCTATCCAAATATCTGAATAAAAATTGTATACCGGGTATCGTATAAATTGGGCCACCCTCAACTTTGAGTTTTCAAATACGGACCTGTATTTTTTTATTGCATTTTTTTAGAATTCCAAGAGTCATGTTTCATATAATCGTAGTATTTTATGAATACAGAGTGCTTTGGAAATATTGAACCAGTACCAGTAAAATTCCAACATTTTTTAAATTTCAGCTGTAATTTAAAAATAAAATATCATAGAATAAGGTATAGAATGCTTTGTATTAGTTCAATATTTCCAAAACACTTTATGATTTAGATAAAAATAGAACGTCAATATGAAACATGACTCTTGGCATTTGAAAAAACGCAATGAAAAATACAGGTCCGTATTTGAAAATGAAAAGTTGAGGGTGGCCCAATGTGTACTATAGCCTGTATATACATTTCATTCAGGAAAGGCTACAAAAAGTTGCCATGAAAAAGGAGCAAAATTTAAAAAAAATCTTCGTAAAATGAAAAGATATCGGCAGAAGAAGAATTTCGAAATTTTCGATTTTTACTTTTTAACTCCAAAACTGAAGAAGCTGCGTCAGATTTTTTAAATTCATATAATCAACCTCTGAAATACACCCCCATTCAACAAACCCCTCTATATATTACCGTTATGGAAATCCCCATACATAGGCTCGAATTTGAATAGCCTCGTATACATATGAAATATTATTCAATTGAATAAAGGAGACTTATTTTGCTACGATAATCTTTTTTGATATTCCCAAATCAGTATTTTTGTAATGTTTTCCCAATCAATCAATCAATCAAAATACGTTTATTAATCTTTCTGGGGGGATGGGTACATTTTTTGTTTTCTAGCTAAATAATTTATTTTGGGAAGTTATAAGGTTTTGCAACCTTCTTCAACCCTGGCTTTACTTATTTAATTTTCTAACATTTACAATTTTAATAAAAAACCTAATTTTCCTATCTTTGGGGGGAATGCGGCTGCGGCCGACTAATGTTTTCCCAAGCGCGAACTCAATATAATATGTATATATGTATGTGAATTGGCGAATGCGCCGGACTCATCTTAGACCGAGAGATACTGGAAGGATTTGTGAAGTCATTTCTCACAGTATAGCGCTTTCAGGGGAGTTCATATACGTAATAAATTGAAGGAAAATGACGTTCTTACCGGTGGTCGCAATTGCAGAATAGTTAATTGAAATTGCTCGAAATTCCGGAGGTGTCAAACAATTTCTTCAATTTATCGGTATTTTAACAAACAAAAATCCGACGCTCACTATATTCCATACTTCTCCGGTGGGTGTTTAGGCCCGCCATACTTTTTTGAAAATGTTTTTTTAAATTTTTTAAAAATTTATTTCTTACAGGCTGATGTTTTTTAACAATTGTTTTCTATTAATCTTGTACGAAAATCACTACGCCATACCATTTCGACAAAATACCCGCCATACCCACTCAAACATGTAATTTTTCAAAATTCAAAAACTATTTCTTTCACCTTGAAATTTGGTCTAGTAGTTGTTTTTATGATTAGAAACATAATTGTTATAATGTCATACCTGTAGAGTGGGTGATATACGTACAATGTAATTGAATATTTGTAAAATTTTATGCCACATTTGAACAATTTCTTACAGTGTACCATACACTTTTGAACTTCACCATGAGTATGGGATAAATTTTCCTGAATCATACTTTTTATGAACTCCCCAAAAATTTAAATGCCATACTGTGAAAAATCGTTTTATTTATTTTTTTTACATCGCAGCGTGCGTATTACGGTCTTTCGTACCATGGTCACAGTATGGCATATTTTTTTAACTCATAATCGTATTGGAACAATCTGATTTCATTTATGCCATACTGTAAGAAATAATTTTACGGCTTCTATAGGCGTGTTTCGAAATCGTTTGAAAAATACCATTTTTCAAGTATGGCACCACTTTTGTACTGCACTAGAAGTATGGCGAATATAATTTTGTCTCACTGTATCATAAACTGACCACGATTTAACTGCCATAATGAAAGAAATAGTTTTTCGATTTTTGAAAAATTACATGTTTGAGGGGGTGTGGCGGGTATTTTGGACCGTCGGAATGGTATGGCGTGGTGATTTTCGTACAAGATAACATAAAAACAATTTTATGAAAAAAATCAGCTTGTAAGAAATAAATTTAAAAAAAATTAAAAAAAACATCTTCAAAAAACACCCACCGGAGAAGTATGGTATATAGCGAGCGACGGATTTTTTATTGTTGAAATACCGATAAATTGAATAAATTTTGTGAGAGGAATTGTTTGACACCTCCGGATTTCCGAGCAATTTCAATTAATTATTCTGCAATTGCGTCCCTCGCGCCACCGGTAAGAACTTCATTTTCCTTCAGTTTATAGCGTTCATGAACCCCCCTAAAAGCGCAATACTGCAAGAAATGACTTCACAAATCCTTCCAGTATCTCTCGGTCTATCTTCAGAATACTTGATCAATAATTTCATTGATGTCCCTTCGTTAATTATAATAATGAATATCGAAAATTCATGTATTTCAATTGTAGACGGTATTAACGTCTTAGTTCAATTTTGGACCCCATCAATTCATGTCATTTTTATGCCTCTCCTTCGTGTTTTTCTAATGCAAATAAATTAATTGAATTTAACTACATTGAACCGCAAAGTGAACTTTTTGTATCAACTTTGTTTTCAATATATATTTTATCTGAGGGTGGTACTCAATGGCTTGGGAAATTTTGTTTAAAAAAAGGTCTAATTGAATTCAACTCGATTGTATTCATAAGTTGAAAAGCCTTGTCGGTTTCTTCCCGTAATGAAATTTAACTAGATCTTTTTAATATTGAGTATACCTGTGCATGTTTGCGCTGTATATTTTTTTTTTTTTTTTTTTTTAAAGAGGTGGGACGTGTGCCCTCTCACACGCGCCCGACCTCCGTACAATTTTGGCTTCGTTAACTTGAACATTTAGCCATCAATTTACTATAATGAGGGGAACAACTTAAATCCGGACGGATACAAACACCCAGGAACACGGTGGGAATCGAACCCACCAACTCCGTCAACGAAGACGGCATAGCGCTACCTATAGCCTCTCCGCCACCTGAGCTCCCGCGCTGTATATATTTCCTACATATGGTTATTTCTCCACAATATTTTTTTGTTGAAAATAGTATGATTCATATTTACTTAATCAAATCATGAAAAACATACTTACTTGTCGACCATGGTCAATTTCATACATTATATGAAGTGAACATGGAAAATTCTTGGATAATTTAAAAAATTATCAAACAACTTTCCAAGAGAGCTGGTTATACGTATACCGCAACGCAAAATCTGCATTCACAATCGAACGGTGAATTATAGAAATTGTCAAGTCACCCGAACTCAAAATCTGCATACAGCTGTTTCGGTCTTATTAGATCCCATCGATGCAGCTTATTTGACCGGAGTGAATTAACAAATTTCTAATTGTTCCCCAATACAAATCGTGGTCGGTAATAATGTCTGGATAACAACCCAGAGCGACCTCTCACCAAAGATATTGGAACCAACAATTCATCGCTTAGATCGAAAATGCAGAAATTCGTTGCGTAAACACGTACCTCCTGACATGATATCTACTCTACATCAGGCCCGGATACTCCCGTGTTTCATTTTCCGTTCGTCGTGCGCATGACGTCACTCAAGACCTCGTTTGTATTGCTGAGATAGCAGTTTTGTATGTTTTTCTCTATTTACGCGTTTATTTAATTAGTTACAAAAAAACTGTGGAGACAAAGTATGTTCTAAATGATCTGTCCTATCCCCTAAAGACATAAAAGTTTTGAAATTTGTGATACTTATCACTCAAAACTCTTATTTTTTACTGTGAAGTTTCTTTTCGAAGTATTAAAACGCGATTTTCATTAAAACGGTGCAAGATAGAGTAAACTGGGAAAGGAACTAATTTGTAGAGCACAAAATTTCCTACATATCACGTATTCTACATTTTATTAATATTCAATACATAACAACTTACTTATTCTTTTTCTTATTTTTTTGGGAATTAAACCACAATATGTTTTTGTATTTTTCATTTCAACGTTTCGGTAGCGTTCTAGTTACCGTTGTGAAGATGAATTAAATTTTTAAACAATTTTTGGTCCCTATCAGACACAACGAAAAAGTCTGACAACAAGACAATCAATAATATTTTGAACCTTGTTGTCAATTCAGACAATTGGTTTTAATTTTTGATTATTTACTATTTTGGCTTGAAAATGTTCCATGTGAATATTTGATAAAGCTGGTGAGAGGCAAGAGCCCATGGCAAGACCAAAATTCTGTTCATAAAAGTCGTTATTGAATTGAAAATATGTTTTATTATTTATAAGTAATGGGAACGTACAGAATATATTAACAACTTAGATTACACATATCCAAGTGGCAACTGTCAAATCTCTGTTTCATTAGGATAAAGTCTCCTATATTTCAATTAAGTTAAAGTTTTCTTCCACTTCCTTTTACGGGCAGTTTGGTCTGTCGAACTTTTTCGTTGTGTCTGATAGGGACCAAAAATTGTTTCAAAATTTAATTCATCTTCACAAAGGTAACTAGAACGCTACCGAAACGTTGAAATAAAAAAAACAAAAACATATTGCGGTTTAATTCCCAAAAAAATAAGAAAAAGAATAAGTAAGTTGTTAATTATTAATAAAATGTAGAATACGTGATATGTAGGAAATGAAATGTTATCTTGAAATCCGGTACTTATTTACTATTTCGAAACTATTTAAATGGAAAAATATGCCTGTATAAAAACCATATATAAAAGTCCACTTTTTATAAAATGTTTTCGCGTTTCTATTTAATCTCGCATTCCCCTCCTAGACTAGTGTTGTAGTAAATTTTGTGCTCTACAAATTAGTTCCTTTCCCAGTTTACTCTATCTTGCACCGTTTTAATGAAAATCGCGTTTTAATACTTCGAAGAGAAATTTCACAGTAAAAAATAACAATTTTGAGTGATAATTATCACAAATTTCAAAACTTTCATGTCTTTAGGGGATAGGAAAGATCATTTAGAACATACTTTGTCTCTACAGTTTTTTTTGTAACTAATTAAATAAACGCGTAAATAGAGAAAAATATACAAAACTGCTATCTCAGCAATACAAATAAGGTCTTGAGTGACGTCACGCGTCTTATTAACGACCGCCCACTCATGCGCAATATCCTATCTTCTGTGGGTATATCGTGACTCTACATCATATACGCCACTGTTGTAGAATAGATATCTCCATGTCAGGAGGTACGTGTTCACGCGACGAATTTCTGCATTTTCGATCTAAGCGGTGAATTGTCGGTTCCCAATATCTTTGGTGGGAGGTCGCTCTGGGTTGTTAGGTATCCAGACATTGTTACCGACCACGATTTGTATTGGGGAACAATTAGAAATTTGTTAATTCTCTGCGAGTCAAATAACCTGCACCGATGGGATCTAATAAGATCGAAACAGCTGTATGCAGATTTGGAGTCGGGGTGACTTGACAATTTCTAAAATTCACCGTTCGATTGTGAATGCATATCTTGCGTTGCGGAATACGTATAACTAGCTCCCTTGGAAAGTTGTTCTATAATTTTTTAAATTATTAAGGAATTTTCCTTGTTCACTTTATGTAATGTATTTACTTAATTTTTATCGATACTTGATTATTATTCGCAGAACGAAAACTAAGTATTCTGAGTATTGCTAACGATTAAATAGAAATTAACCTATGCGTAATACCAGATGAATTATTGTATTGAAATAGCATAACCATCAGTTACACTACCTACCACTTCAATTATGAAAATCCTTTGAATATAATAACAATAACGTTTTTTTATAAGCTAAATAAAAAAATTAAGCAATATTTATTGTCAACTCTCCATAAAATGTTCTTGGCAAAAACTGAATATCATGACCTCCCCAACGCTTACAAATACAATCAACATATGTTTTCAAGGTAGTTCTAATTAACTTACCTTGAAAGTAACTGCATATTATCTTATATGTTTTGACCATTGATTAAAATCTCTTTCACGGCATATTATTCCAATAACTAGTGAAATATACTGAATCCGAAAATCATATAGGCTAGGAATATTAGGATTTTCAGACGCAAGTTTTGCTATAGTTTTGATTTTCTCACCATTTATGTTTTTTGGGTCAGTGAACACGAATTTGAAGTTTGCTGGCAAAAATTTTGACCAAATTTTGGTCCTTATTTCAGTTTTTGGCCTATATCTCAAAAAGGAAGCATTTTTTTATATACTCATTTTATACAAAATTTAAGTTAACAAAATTGCCTACATTTCTTCCGAAAAACATTTTTTAGTAAGGCTATCCGTTTTGCCGCTAGAGCGCGCCCAAAAGATACGATATTTCTATATCCAGTGAAATTCACCGCTCAAGCGAAAATCCACCTGGCTGTGATACTTTACACATAAGCTCAGTCTCTATGTCAGATCCCAATGACTGATAGCAGTGTGGGACCAGGAGGATCGTGATTATCAATAATAAGGGGACTCCGTAACAATTTATTTTTCTTCAATATACATTTCCAAAATTTGACAGCACAGAATTTCGCGGAACACAAAAATACCGAGGCACAGTGATTGGAAATCACTGGGTTAGTCTTCTTAATAAAAAACGTTATTTATGAGAAATCTACTGTTATATAACATAAATTGTATAATGTAATAAATTGTTGCAACAGTTAAGTATCACAGCAAGGTCGATTTTCGCGTAAACGGTGAATTTCACTAGATATGGAAATATGGCTTTTTTTGGGCGCGCTCTAGCGGTGAAACGGTCAGCCTTACAAAAAAATATTTCGTATAAGAAATGTAGGCAATTTCATCTACTTTAATTTTGTACGAATAGGGTTTGTCAAAAAAATGCTTCCTGTTTGATATATAGGCCGAAAACTGATGAAAGGGCCAAAATTTGGTCGAAAAATGCCCAAAAATCAAAGTTCCGGGCAAAATTTTTGCCAGCAAATTTCAAACTCGTCTTCAGCGACCCAAAAAATATAAATAGTGAGAAAATCAAAACTATAGCACAATTTGTTTCTGAGCCCTCATTTTTAATAATATCTAATATGCCCTAGCCCCAAATCGTAAACCTTTCAGGAATAAATTTTTCTGTACGTTTAAGACAGAAATTGAATATCACGGCTGTAACTAGACTGCAATTAATGAAGTAAGATAGCCTTGGATATTGATAATCAAACTAATTCTAATTTTCATAATTTCAGGCGGCTTGTTGCCTCCACCACCACCGCCTCCCCCAAATATTCCTCTACCGCCTACAATTCCCCCACCCGCTCCTTATCCTCCTCCATCACCGCATAAGAACCAACCTCGTTTTTCAGAAACAAGAACTGAACCAGATACTGTGATTGCAAAGTTACCACAACAGGAAATACCAGCACCAAAAATAAAAATGAAAACCATAAATTGGAATAAAATCCCAAGCAATAAAGTAAGTAGTTAATATGTTAAAGAAGTTGCAAACAAAACTTTAGCAGCTTTTCAATGAAGTGAATTTTTAACATCCATCCATCGTGTTATTGTGAAAAACCAAAAAATAATTGTATATATTTATATATACGGTGTGGACCACAGGAAACTGCATCGATCGATATCTCAGAAACTGAATGTAGGAAAAATTGGAAATTTTGAAAACTGGCTAGATGTCTAGGGGACTTTTCAACTAAAATATTTTCATCTATTGGGCATTTCCGGTTATTACGGAAATAGACCCTAAGTCGCTTATTTTATATAGGACACCCTATATATTATTACATCTTTAAATTCTACCCAAGATTCTAGGCAGATTTTATGCATTATGTTCTACACCTAAGTCTAAGCGTTTTTGACATTTTCAAGTTTTTATGTCAAAAATGACGATTGCATGTTGTTATATAATTATCAATTGTTCCTATAGGGAAGCCCTTATTACTTACTTTGGGTTAGATTCCTTGTTGAGAAGGACTTACTTTAATAGATGTTGTATAATATTTGGATAACTAATCATACAGGGTGTTCAAAAAATACGATCTAAAATGGGTTTGAAAAAACTGAAAAAATTAAGGTACCTTTGTATAATGTTATCTATACCTAAAATTTCTAGTTTTCAAAATTTTGCCAATTTTATATTTTATTCAACAACAAACAATTAGATCTAGGATATTCACGATCCTATTTGACATTTCAAATCATCTTAATGACATCCGGGTTAAATTATACAAACGAAGATTATTTAAACTTGGACAATGTGATAAAGTTATTTCAAGAACATGCGATATATTTGTGACACCATATCCTCAAAAAAAGAAACACGTGAATTCTGAAGTTGACTATTCAGACAAATTTGTTATCAGATTATGGGGGGCACCTCCACATAATGCCCATTTAGTGAATAATTATCTGGAAAACTCATTTTATGATCATTGGATAGCCAACAATGGACCACCATGAAATACTGCATGGGGCGAGTAAGTGCAGCATTAGAAATTAGGTGGGCCAGCTCCAGAAACTAACCGATCACTGATATCCAAGTATTAAACCATATAACTTATATAAGTATATAGATTGTTGCATTAATAGCCCGAAACATTTATGTCGAGTTGATATGAGAATTTTAGTGGATTCAAACCTAGTGTTATACTTTTGTTGATTTTTGAACGTTATTCTTTGCTGCTTGAAGGTTGTCGGTAAAAACAACATATGGACTCAAGTAGCCTATTCGCATCAACATTCTCCTATGGCTGATATGGACTGGTCAGAAATGGAGGGTTTATTTTGCCAACAAGCGCCACCATCACCCAAACTAGGAGGACGAGAGTCAGCAAGTGGATCGGATACTGTAGAAAGGAGGCTAAGAAAAGATACTGGAGAGGTAAATAGGGAAATAAAAATTTTCTTTTCCTTAATCAAATCATACATAATGAAAAATATTAATTCATATATGAATATATATATATATATACATATATATATATATATATATATATATATATATATATATATATATATATTATATTTATATATAAGTGTATATATACATATATATATATATATATATATATAAACAGAGGCGGATTAAACCATAGGGAAGCACCTAATCGGCGCCCCTATATTGAAAATAACTGTGTAATGTGCTGCCCCTTAGGAAAACGCGATGAGATGGGGGCCAAGACTAAAAGAGCATGAGTTTACTGAGATCGATATTGTCGGACAATTCTTACGATTCGGTTTACAATATTTTGAAGCTTTAAGGTACGACTGGCATGTACACCCGAAAATTATGATATTCCCTATATTTGGCTTTACACCCCAGTCGTATGAACTAAATTATTGAATAGGATAAAATATGAATGAAATCAGTGTATCTAATATTTTATTTATATAATTAACTAACTTTAATATGTTATAGTTACTTAATTCAAACTCGATAGTATAGATAGTGGCCTAGGAGTATGCCGTAAGCGCGGAAGGTCCCGGATTTCTTTCTCGGTCGGGAAAAATTGGGAAACGAACGTCTGGAGCTTTTATTAATTTTGAGAATTTATTAATACTTGGTAAATTTTAAGAAAATCAAGTTGCGAATTATTTAGATAAACTCGGATAAAGGGTTCAATTTTTAACACCATCTGAATTTTTAAGTATACTTAAATTGAACTTAAAGGCACTCTGGTAACTTAAAGTTAGATATAATTGGAAATAATTGAATTATTTGCAGAAATTATTCAAAGTAAAAAATGTTATTATAATGGTATGTATGTACGATTAAGCAGCTTTTTGGCTCGCCTTCAAAGTTGCTAATTTTCATTTACAAAATAAAAAATTTTGGCGCCTACATTTTCGTCTTGCGAAATTGTCAATAACATCGTCATAGTTTAAAGATTGCAATAAGTTTGATTCTATGTTGAGTATTGCTAACGAATTTAATCTGATATCTGTCATAGTTGAGCGAAGATAATTTTTCACTTTCTCTAGACAGGAAAAGCACTGCTCACCAATGCAATTGCTGACATTCTTAAAGCTATGTTAACGTTTGGATAAATTGTTTCAAGTTCATCAATACCTAGAACCTTTAAAATTGCGTTGGTTGTTCGGGGCAGTTTTCCGTCACGAGCTAACGTTGTTAAATAAGAACGCAGATGGACACATTCATCCACAAAACACTTTTCTGAATCACCGGAATACATTGTTACTAACGTACTTGTTCTATTTTGAACTTCTTCAGTGCTCAAATTAGTCAAGTTGTTTAAAAATGAAAATTTACTGTAAAAATTACTGTATGATTCTCGTCTCTTTTGAAGTTCAACCACAAGTCTGTCTATAATTACTAAAAATACTGTCACTCTGAATGTTTCCCGACCAGATAGTGAAGAAGTAATATCTTCGGCAGATTCATCTGCTGTGAGCTTTTTCTTCCGAATCCTCTTTTTATCCTTTTCATATTCTCTGGGTAGTGAAAGTTGAAAGGCTTGCTGCTCATAGTTATTAAAATTTTCACTTTCTTCAGAAATTATGTGAATTAGAACAATGTTGTTTGTAGGCGTAAGTTTTAGTCAGTCCCATCCGTTAAATTTATCTTTTGATATTTAAAATAAAAACACTTGGCTTTAAGTTTCACAAATATATTGAATAAAAATTAACAATTAAATTATTCAACTATTTTCGGGTTATGGGCCCATTATCAAGACTGAACAGAAAGATACTCAACAAGCTCATTTATAATATTGATTGTAGTAGAGGGCAAATTTGGTATTCAACTTGTTCATTTACGATGGGGTAATTCCTCTTAATGGCACTACTAATTTCTAAAATTTCCAACAGGTCAAGACGCTTGCCCTTTTTACCTGGGTGGAGGCATATCGTTTTCTCGAAGTCGATGAAATGGTTAAATTTTATACAATGCTCTGAGAAACCAGTGGTGTTTCTGTTAAACAAAGTTGACTTTTTATGTTCTTCTACGCGAGTTGATTTTTCTGCCTGTTTGTCCGATATAAAAGGATGGGCATTCATTACAAAAGATTTTGTAAACACCACTGTTTTCTCCAATATTGTTCCTATCCTTGTTATTGACTAAGAGTGACTTTAAATTACTTTTATTTGTACATATGCTTTTAATACCGTTTTGTGATAATCTGTTGATGATTTTGTTACTAATTCCTGGAATATAGTTTATTAAATGATATTTTTGTTCGCATTTTATGACTGGTGAAGGATGAATTGAATTTAGAATATTCTTATGTCGTTTTTTCTTTATCATTTGATCAATCAAGATGTCTTTATAGCCGTTATTTATTGCTAATAATTTTAAAATATTAACTTCCTTAGTGAAATTTTCTTCAGAAAGAGGAATGGCAAAAAGTCTATGTATGAATGAGTGAAATGCACTTAATTTAATTTTAATTGGTTGACTGCTATCATTGTGTATTAGCGTATCTGTAAAAGTAGGTTTTCTGTAGATATTAAATGTAAGAGCATGTTCTTTTCTAGTTATTTGGATATCTAAAAAGTTAAGGGAATGTTGTTCTTTTTCTATTTCTTTTGTGAATTGAATTGAAGGGCGAAAAGAGTTAATGTATTTGAGAAAATTATCTAACTGTCTATCCGTCCCACACCATATACAAAAAATGTCATCAACATAACGCCGCGATAATAAAACATTACTAATCAGGCTGTTTGTAGATTCAAAGATTTTATTCTCTAGGTCAGACATAAAGATTTCAATGAGAAGAGGTGATAACGGTGAACCCATTGGCAAACCATCTGACTGTTGATAAACTATGCCATTATTTTTATTTTAAATATCAGTATTTAATCATGTTTCACCAAGTGATAAGCGAAACTTCAATATTAATTTATCTTTTGTTATAAATTGAATCAAATTGAGGTTGTAATCAAAAATAATAGTTTTTATTGTCGAAGTACGTGGCTTACTTACTGGCACAATTAATTTTATGCTAGGTATATTGTATATTTTGTCCCTATTTTACAATTCCGCCCGCACCCCTTTGTACCCTCGCGCCCCTAGGCACATGCCTAGTTTGCCTTAAGGATAATCCGCCACTGTATATATATATGTATATATATATTTATATATATATATATATATATATATATATATATATATATACAGCTATTTGAAAATGAAAGTATAATGAAGTTAAGTTCAGGGAACCCAGATATGGCTATGGAAAATGTCCCAACAGCAGTGGACAAAATGGGTGACTCGTACGATCTCTGAAGGATGTCTTCGAGAACACCTGAATTCCATGGTCAAGCGGTATGAAATACATGGAAGTCATTAGGGTCTACTTAAAACAGTGGAATCTAAGATAGAATAGTTCTGAAAATATGTTATTTATAGGCTTCCTTCAAACGTTTTCATTATTAGTATACAAAGTTATGTTAGGTTTCAACTCTACAGAGACTATACGGCAATTGGTGAAAATAATAATAAACGAAGCAATGAAACAAGATTAATCAAATTTTTTCATTTTAGAATTTGAGTAATATTCTTGTTACATGATAGTCATACATACGTATGACTATATGAGAGAGTGACAGAGAAAGAGAGAAATAGCTTTATTGTCATATAAAATTACAAAATGTTGTAGACAAAGCAAATATTGAAAATTAAAAATAAAGTTCAACAATGATAACTAATCAAACAAAACACGCTTCCAATAGTTGTACAAAACAAGAATCTATTAAAATAGAAGAACAAAACAGAAAAACATTTATGAGTCAATTATGTGAAACATATGTTAAGAATCTCAACATATTAGTCATTTAAACTAATTATACAGATATAAATTTTGTATATTACAAAAAAAACCAAAAAATATTAAGACATATTGCTACCAAATGTGAAACTCAAGGGTCTATGGTACATTGTGAAATTCAGTTACAGAATAAAATTCGACTACTGAGTAAAATGGTCTCTCCAAATAAAAAGCCTTAGTCGAACTTCGGAACTTTTTGTATGTACTTATAGATTTTAGCTCCGAAGGTAGTTGATTGTATAACTTTCTGGCATTGTAGGTGAAGGAGTTTTTTGTTAAGACAGAGGTGGGCGCTATTAAATAATGTTTTTTATTCGCAGATCACATTGTTAGACGGTAAAAGAAGTTTGAATGTCAATATATTTCTGAAACAATTTAGAAGGTGAGATCAAACACAAATCAAGTTTCTCCTAGTATTTTCACTGTAACCTTTACAGCTCAAACGAGGATATAATCCGCTTGATTAAAGAAGGTGCGCATGAAGATATAGGAGCGGAAAAGTTGAAGGGCCTCTTGAAAATTTTACCAGAATTGGACGAGTTAGAGATGCTAAGGTCATTCGATGGAGATTTTCGCAAATTAGGGAATGCTGAAAAATTTTTAGTACAATTAATTGGATTATCGAAGTAAGTCTACAACATAATTGTTAATTTGGACGCCAACTCAAGTTCATAATTTTTCATGAACAAAATTATCAGTAAAATATATCTAAAATGATCTCACCCGTATAATTTATTTATTTCAGTTATAAATTACGAATAGAGAGCATGTTGCTGAAAGAAGAATTCGCTTCAAATATGAGCTATTTACAACCTAGTATTAATTCTATGAAATTGGCAGCACAAGGTATGATTACCCGTTATAAACTTATTGGAATAAATATTAATAATTTAAATGAAAAACTTGGGTTACTGTTTCACAAATATATGTTAAAAGTTAATAAAAATTAACAAAAGTTTGCAACATGTTGGACTGGATCTTTTCCTTCCTGACTGATCGTGCTTTCACAGTTAAAAGTGGTGATGTTTATAGCGGTATGAATCCAGTATTAAGCGGTGTGCCACAGGGCTCTGTCCTTGGTCCCCTCCTGTTTGTTATTTTTATATCAGACCTTCCTCTCATGGTAAACTCGGTTTGCTCACTCTACGCGGACGATTCCAAAATTTACAATGATCCAAACGAAAATTATGTGGTGTTGCCGGAGGATTTAGACAGGATATTTCAGTGGGCGGAGGACTGGTTACTACCTTTGAACCTTCTGAAGTGTGTAGTTCTTCATCTTGGGAAAAACAACCCCCGTCATACATATTATATAAACAATGTTGCCTTGTCACATACGGACAGATATAATGACCTTGGTGTGATAATTACTTCGGATTTATCATGAAGTGAACATTTGACTACTCAAGTGAAAAAAGCCAACTCAAGAATTTATCTTCTCTCTCGTACTTTTACTAACCCAGATCCTGATACGGTGGCTAAACTATATAAGTCTTATGTACGCCCAATATTGGAGTTTGGAAATAATGTATAGCATCCTATACTACTGCGAGACCAACATATGTTGGAGAATACCCAGAGGCGAACCACTAGACTTCCATATGGGCGTATGAAGAACGACTACAAACAATGAAGCTTCCTACTCTCTTGCATCGGCATGAGAGAGGTGACCTTATTACAACTTTCACGGCACTACACGAAGATAACTCTCCTATTAGACACCTATTTCACCTCAATGAGGATCGTCGTGTACGCGAACACCCGTATAAGTTGATGCGGGAAACATTTAGGAGCTCGTCGAAGATGTTCTTCCTTCCTAACCGAGTATTTCATCGATGGAACTCGTTACCAGCTGACGTTGTTACGGCGTCTACTATAAATACTTTCAAAGCTCGGTTAGCTGCATATTTTGCTGCACGTGTGCACTAATGTTATATTGTATTTTTTTTCTTTTCAGAGTTTTATGGGGTTTTGTTACCCTCTACTCTTAACCTTTGTAATAATAATAATAATAATGTTTCAGGTAGTTAACCTATTATCAAGGCTCATACAGAAGAGATAACAGCAAATTTATTCATAAAACTGAGGAAATGAGAGGCGACAAATGGAATTCCAATTGATCATTCACTTTGGGTTGTTGATTTTTGAAAGGGCTGGTTATCTCTAAAGCTTCTAAAAGGTCGAGACGTTTACCTCTATAACCTACATGCAAACATTTAGTTTTATCCACATCTATGAAGTGATTGTATTGAATGCAATGATCGAAAAAACCCGTAGTATTCTTATTAAATAGAATTCCCTTCTATGTTCATCTACTCGGGTCTGTAAAATACAAGCCCCCCCAATGAGGGTAATAAAGGTAAACGTATCGACCTTCTAGAAGCTTTGGAGATAACCAGCTCTTTCAAAAATCAACAACCCATAGTGAGTGATCAATTGGAATTCTATTTGTCCCCTCTCATTTTCTCAGTTTTATAAATAAATTTTCTGTCATCTCTTCTGTATAAGTCTTGAAAATGGGTTCACTACCAGAAACATGTTTACAACTTTTGTTAATTTTTATTAATTTTCAATATATATTTGTGGAACAGTAAGCCAAGTCTTTGATTTAAATTATTAATATTTAATTATGTGTCACCAAGAGCTAAGCGAGGATTCAATCTCATTCATTATTGGAATAAAGCAAACGTTTTGTATTTCAGATCTGATGACTAATAAACCTCTTCAGGAGGTACTATATATGATACTGGTAGCTGGTAATTTTTTGAATGCTGTAAGTATGCATTATGTCTTCATTGTAATATCTGCAGTGGTATTTAGTGAAATATTTCACCATATAGCATTTGAAAGTTTGCATTAAAAAACTTTATTAACGGTAGTTTTGAAAAATGAATTCATCAGCCAAAAACTTATATTTGTATTGTAATGTTTCAATAGATACTAATTATTCTTGTATTCAATTTGAAGAAATTTGTTTCTGTGATAACATTCTGTTTAAAATTGAAGAAATATTCTTTGTGTTATAATAACATAACACAAATAACTATTTCGATTTCACTTGATGAAATGATTGTGGCTTTCATTCGAATAAGTTATATTTAATTATATTTATATTAAATTATATTTCTGATAGTTAATATAGAAACAAAAATCTTCTCCAAAAATGTAAAATACATGTATGTTCTATGAAAATGGAAATGATTTGAACTCATTTACTTTTTTACTGTCGTATGTTCTCAATCTACGATATATTATAAATTCATAAGAAATTTTTGCTCTGTTTATTGCTTTTGTGCCATGTTGATATTTCTCAACTTTCAGGGAGGATATGCAGGTGACGCAGCAGGTGTAAAATTGGCATCATTACAAAAGATTACAGATATTCGAGCTAACAGACCAAATATGAATCTAATTCACTTCGTAGCTTTGGTAATTAAGGAAAAACTAATAAATATTTGTTCATTCAATAAATACTCACTAATGAAATATCAGATTAATAAAAAAGTATCAATTTTTTAGCAAGCGGAGAAGAGAAATAAGGAACTAGTAAGTTTCACTCAAAATATTGGACTTTTAGAGGATGCAGCCAAGTAAGTATTAATTATATCTATATATACTCACCAAATCCGTATAAAGTGGAGTTTTTCAAAACAAACTGCGGAAGAAAATATTATATTTTATATATAGAATAAGAATGGGGAAAACCTTAACAAGAAGATTGTATAAGGCAGCCATTTTTCAGGTGTAGGATCCGAACGTTGTAGATAATGATAAAAACTTTAAATTATTAATTTATATAGATTACCCATCACTAAAAATCGATATTTAAAAATAGCATTCAAAACTCAGAATACCATTGGAAAACATATTAAAAATTCAAAATATAAAACTACACAACAAAATAAGTCAAGGATCTATAAGCTAACTTGTGCTTCATGTCTTAAAGTATATGTTGGCCAAACTGGCAGGAACTTTGGAGGTCGAATATCAGAACATAAAAGAAGTTACGACAATAAAAAACTAGATTCCACTTATGCATCACATCTCCTGGAACATAATCATATTTTTAAAAGTGAATTTGAAATATTAAATATAGAAAAGAAAGGCTATAAACTCAATTCATTAGAAGCTCTTGAAATCAACAGTATGAAACAATCCAATAATTTGTTAAATAAACAAATAGATATGAATAATTCACCGTTGTTAAATCTTTTCTAGATGTAACATTGAATATTTGTGCCTGTTGGGCTTTCCCCAAATCATTAACAGTTATGTAAGCTATGTTTTGTATCGAGTAAAGTTCTCTACTTTCTGTATCTTTAGTGAGATTAATCTTACGTGTTTGAAGCGTTTTAATACTAAATATCATTTTGGTATTCATTTAAGAGTCAGAACATTTTTTGTTTATAATAATAATTTTGCATCAAAAATATCGCCCATCTTCTTTCATATTCAATTTTTTGAATTAACAAAATAATTGGGAAAAAAACAATATCTGCAGTACCAAATTATTATGGGTATGATACTCAACGCTAGAAAAATTCATGAGAGGACACCTTTTTCTGGACAAGAAAATTTTGCCACAAATATTTATCACCCTATTCAAGACACAGTGGTAACGTTTAGAAACGCTATATCCACACAAACAACCGATCAGGTTATTACTCTCAAATTCTGATTTAATATTAGTAGTTGATTTTTTCGCTATCATGTCACTAATAGTTATTAAATAAACTAGTTTATTAATGACAGCGATTAATGGTTGAGATATTTTATATATTAATGATCAATTTCGTGTACGTTAAAGTAAGCTTTTATTTAGAGTTCGACGGAAAAATATATATGCGTGTTGCGCACTTTATAGATATCCAATCAATTTCATCAAATTCCATCATCTCAAATAATATTTTCTCGAGACAATATTTTTTCGAAACTTCAGAATGATAAATTAATGAAGATTTTACTTTCAGAACAACAGTAGAGCAATTACAAAATGAAATCAACGCACTAGACATTAGGATAAAGAAAATAAAGAAACAAATAGATAGCTTCAGTACCGAAATAGAGATTAAACATCAGATGGTTGACTTCATAATGGTAAGATTATATCTTTTGTGTGATGTTTTGTTATTAAGAATAACTACATAAGTAAATTGGAAAATTTTTGGAAAATTTTTTTTATTATTGAGGAATTTTCCTTCTTCACTTTATGTAGTTCGTATTTTTTCATTGTCTCTGCCTATTCTGATCCCATATCCTAAATAACATTATTTTTCTATACATTCTATTGCCTTAGTCTTGCTATAATTGATGGTTAGGCCCCATCATCTGCATTGCATTTTGAAGTACTTGTTACTTTTCTTTTCCTTGTTTTAGGCCGTCTGTGGTTAGTACTATGTTATCTGCGAAATGGAGATTGATTAGTTTTTCTCCGTCTTTAGTTATGTTTTGTACAATTTTGGTGACGTAGTATCATCCTATCTTACTCGTCGTTTGATATCTACTTTTTGTGTTGTTTTATGTATTTTTACGATCGTTGTTTCATTTTTTTAGTTATTGTAAATGATGTTGGTATATCGATAGTTTTTCCTAAATTCTTTCAAATAAGCTATGTAAAAGCCTTTTTGGAAATCCACGCATTTCAATACAAGTGATTTGTTTTATTCAACTGTCTTCTCAATAAGTGTTTCAAAGTATTGCAATTGGTCATTTTTCTCATATCTGGAGCGAAAGCCAGCATGGTGTCTTGTCTGATGAAAGTCGAGTTTAACTTCTAGTCTTGATGTTAGTATGCGAGTATATAGATATAACTCAAGAGGGTTATAGGTCCATAATTGTCAAGCTCCGTTATACTCCCTTTTTTTGTGGAGAAGGATAGGAAATTTCTATTTTACTAGCTTTGGCATTCCCAGTCGTTTTTTTATTTTTCATTTTCTTCGGGGCATAGTAATTTTCTTCTTTCATGATATTGAGCATCTCTTCTGATCCTTCCTTTTTTTCAAGTTGGGATTTTTTTCTAATCGTTTTTTTAGTAGTTTTCTCAGTACTTTTAGGCTTCTGTTCTTTTCTATTGTCATGTCTGTATTTCCTGATATCTTTCTTCAGTGCCTTGGATATTTCTTAGTTGAGTTTTTTCAATTTTTGTTGCTCTACATTTGATTTCTCCTTGAATGCTCTCCGGTTTTCTATTTTTGTTTTGGTTTCCGAGCTAAATTTTTATTGCTTAGGAATGTTCAGGTAATATTTCTTCTGCGCATTCACTATTGCTTCAATTATGTTTCAGTTGTTGCTTTGTTTTTCGAGGATGTTTCGAT
Organism: Cynegetis impunctata; assembly: GCA_030704885.1. Lineage (NCBI taxonomy): Eukaryota > Metazoa > Arthropoda > Insecta > Coleoptera > Coccinellidae > Cynegetis > Cynegetis impunctata. The sequence continues at coordinate 12,113 of JARQZK010005245.1, read as the reverse complement.
ATGTTTTTGAAAATTACTTATTCCTTTTGGGCGTTTCCGTGTCTTTTTTCTCAATCAGTCTGGTTCTTACATTTTCGAGCATAATTGGAGAGTAGCGGTGATCACTGTACGTACCAAATATCACTGACCTGTTTTTCATCTATAAAAAAGGAATCTGTTTCATTGCGTATCTTAACATCGGGGCTTTGTCATTTCCATCTCCTTTGTTTTGCTCATCTGGTACAGATTATTATCAAATAAGAAATCAAGCATTGTTTCTCCACGTTTATTTCTACCAGGACTACCAAATGTTTCGAGTGCGTCCTCAGTTGGTCTGATTTTATTCGAATTATTCTCCAATAGCAATTACTAGATTGAGATAATGGACTGTATAATATATATATATATATATATATATATATATATATATATATATATATATATATTATATATATATATATATATATATATAATTATTCATTCGAATTGTTGTTGCCTGTGAACTATTTCTAATCTTTTGATAATTATTAGCAATAACAAGCCTGTTATTGCTAATAATTATCAAAAGATTATATATATACAGGGTGTACCAATCTTACGATAAACTTCGATATATGGGTTATTTTAAGAGATATCAAATAATGTTATCAACAAAAATGGTAGATGTCTTGGAGGTCCATATTTTGAAATTATTTCGAACTATACAGAGTGTTTCATAACTCCGTTACAAACTAAACATATGGTTTTTTAAATGAGAACCCCTGTATGTTATACCGAATTCGGATTACTCACATTTTTTTGAAGCTTTTGATATAAGGTTTGATAAATCAACGCTCTGTAGCTTATTGCGCGTTGAAAAAAAAATTTTTATTTTGCCTAACAGAGTTTCGTAATATAATGCAATATTTCCGAATTATATTAAATTTCAATTGTTTTTCATTTCGTATACAGGGTGGACGGAAACTCGAACCTTTCATTTTCTCTCTAATTTCAAATAGAACACCCTGCATTTCATAGCACAAATAGAATCTTCTATTATGTAACTTTAATTTTTGTTAAGCATTCCCTATACCCAAAGTTAATAAAAACAGAGATATTTTGTAATATTTATTGTGAACCATAATTATTAACCTTATATGTGAAAGCAATAAACGTTGAATGTAACAAAAAATCCTATCTAATAATAAATTTTAATAAACAATTTATTCTTAACAAAACAAGTCACCAAAAGTATAATTCTAACCGTAATATTAAACTAAATGTTCAGTGTTCACCGTCAACATAAATGTCAACGCTAACTGAGAAAATGTAATGGTTTCCAGCATTGCATTGATGTTAACGGTGAACACTTTGAACATTTAGTTTAATATTACGGTTAGGATTATACTTTTGGTGACTTATTTTGTTTAGAATAAATTGTTTATTAAAATTTATTATTATATAGAATTTTTTGTTAGATTCAACGTTAATTGCTTTCACATAATAGGTTGATAATTATGGTTCACAATAAATATTACAAAATAACTCTGTTTTATTAACTTTGGGTATAGGGAATGCTTGACAAAAATTAAAGTTACATAATAGAAAATTCTATTTGTGCTATAAAATACAGGGTGTTCCATTTGAAATAAGAGAGAAAATGAAAGGTTCGAGTTTCCGTCCACCCTGTATACAAAATGAAAAATATTTAAAATTTAATATAATTCGGAGATATTGCATTATATTACGAAACTCTGTTAGGCAAAAAAAATTTTTTTTTCAACGCACAATAAGCTACAGAGCGTTGATTTACCTACGATTTTCATATAAACGTGTCCATATCTTTTGAAGTACTCTGTATAACATAGCAAAACCTTAAATCAGAAGCTTCAAAAAAATGCGAGTAATCCGAATTCGGTATAATATACCGGAATTCTCATTTAAAAAACCATATGTTTAGTTTGTAACGGAGTTATGCAACACTCTGTATAGTTCGAGATAATTTCAAAATATGGACCTCCAAGACATCTACCATTTTTGTTGGTTGATAACATTTTTTGATATCTCTTAAAATAACCCATATACCGAAGTTTATAGTAAGATTGGTACACCCTGTATATATATATATATATATATATATATATATATATATATATATATATATATATATATATATATATATATTTATATATATATATATATATATATATATATATATATATATATATGTATATATGGATGTTTTAGGTGCATGATTGATGATAATTCGACCAAATGAATTCCTACGAATCACTAAATTAATTCAATAACATCAGCGAATGAGTCTTTTCTATAGACGAATACTTTTTCTTTAGATTTAGCTCGAAAAGTACGGCATACACAAATTATGAATAGAATCGAAAAACATTTGACTTTTGGTTAAAGTGAATACTTAGCATGTTTTCCCATATCTAGCAGATAACCTAATTTGAAGAATCTCAAAAGAGTTTAAAAATTTTAAAAAGAAAAACTCTATCGCAGCGAGCTGCATTAGAACAGCAGGTTTTCAAAACGTATCCTGTTCAAAAAATCTATTCATTCAATTATGATTTTTGATCCAAATCCAAAAAACAAAAATTGCACCCTCTATCGTGTGAACAATATGTATTTCCTCCTCCGGAGGGTCAACCCCCAACCAATTCACATCGAAATAAATACCATCCAAGATATCATACGAAACTACCTACGTACAAAGTTTCAACCCTATGGTCCCAAAATTGCGCCTTTTATCGTGTGAACAAGATTTATTTCCTCTTCTGGGGGGTCAACTCCCCAAGCAATTCCTACCAAAACCAATCCCATCCAATATATCACACGAAATTACTTACTAATAAACTTTCAATCCTATTGCTCAAAGATTACGCCCTTTATCATGTAAACATTATTTATTTCTTCCCCCAGGGGGTCAACCCCCGAACCAATTCGAACCAAAATTAATCCCATCCGAGATATCATACGAAACTACCTATTTACAAACTGTCAACCCTATTGCTACAAAATTGCGCCATTTATCCTGTAAACAAGATTTAATTCCCCACCACCACCAGGGGGTCAACCCCCCAACCAATTCAAACCAAAACCAATCCAAGATTTAATACGAAACTACCTACTTACAAACTCTCAACCCTATTTCTACAAAATTGCGCCATTTATCCAGGAAAATAGATTCATTTCCACCCAAGGGGTCAACCCCCCAACCAATTCAAACCAAAACCAATCTCATCCAAGATATCATACGAAACTACCATCATAAAAAGTCATGAAACGAAAAACTATCTTGGTCCTGGGTCCAACTTTGCTAATCGCTTAATAAGCAGGTTTTCAAAGTGAAAACCTGCTAAAAATTCAGAAAAAAATAAACGGTGTCATGGGACACCAGGTAGGAACGAAGTTCCTTCGGATAATATTAGGCGAGCGGCGTACCCCAAAAAAGAGCTCTCGTTAATGAAGAACCCATAACTTTTTGGTAACCGACAAATTTTGGTACCAAAATGTTCGTTGCAAAAATATGCACAACTTTTCTCAATAAAATTTTTCGATTGGAGTGGGGGAACATTGTGTTTTTTGAGAAAAACTGGTTTTTTTTTCGAAAGTAATACGCGCGCGGATTACAATTCAACTCGCTGTCAATTTTTTTCACTTTTATGTATTGAAATGAAACTTATACGGTTTGATCGTGATATTAAGCACTTTCAAAAAAAGTTTAGATTGTTAACCAAAGTTGACCTGTTTTGATGTTACGTAACTATAGATAATTATGTAACGAATAATCGGGTATTTATCTTCGTCGAATAAAAGAGTCGAAGAAATTTTCAAAATGATGCTTACAATTAATAAGGTTTTAATTAATATAGTTTTAAGAAGTTTTTGGCAAAATTGCAAGAACTTGTGTTGCAAAGAACGAAATCTATAGCACTTCGAATATACTGCGCGCGATTATCGTTTGAACGTACACTCGCTATTAATTATCATTTCTTCGACTCTTTTATTCGACGAAGATAAAAACCCGATTATTCGTTAAATAATTATATATAGTTACGTAACATCAAAACAGGTCAACTTTGGTTAACAATCTAAACATTTTTTAAAAGTGCTTAATATCACGATCAAACCGTAAAAGTTTCATTTCAATATATAAAAGTGGAAAAAAATTGACAGCGAGTTGAATGGTAATCCGCGCTCGTATTACTTTCGAAAAAAAAACCAGTTTTTCTCAAAAAACAGAATGCTCCCCCACTCCAATCGAAAAATTTTATTAAGAAAAGTTACGCATATTTTTGCAAAGAACATTTTGGTACCAAAATTTGTCGGTTACCAAAAAGTTATGGGTAGGTGTCATAATTTTGGGGGTACGCCGCTCGTCTATATAGAAGCAACACAATTTGCAAAAAAACATGTGCGTATCGGGACGCACGACAGAAGTGATAACTTATACTAATCCAAGTTGAAATAATTAATATTGAAATGTGGGGCCAAGAGCTGCAACAAGATTGTAAATGAATAAATGAAAAAAACCTGCAGTCACTTCTAGGATTCGAACCCAGTAATACGATACCAGTGTTCAGTACTCACACCACTCGGCCGTCAATACAAAATACAACGTAGATCCGAGACGCAAGAGTGTATATAACGAGAGTGTAACGTATCGCCACGCTATATAATGGAATTTAAACCTGCTATACGTCGTAATAATTTAATGGCACAACTTTGTAAAGCTTCATCTTTTCATTATGCCACATCTGATTCCTGTCGTAATCTGTTCTTTTGTGCATATAACTACTACAAAATAATTTTGTATAAATTATATGCATAAAAGAACAGGCTTCATTGTCAATCGCCTGCATAGTAACTCACGAACAACGGGAACGCCGTCCAGTACGGAATCAGAAAAAGAAGGGATGAGAGAACGGAAAGAAAGAGGGAGAAAGTGAGTCACATTCTTACGGTTTTATCGTTACGGTTTTGGTCTCACATTATTTTTAGTTTGGTCGAGCAGCGAAATTCCTATCTTCTCCAAGCCTGCCGTAAGCAACATCGTTCCAAAAATTAAATATCGAGTGAATACGCAAAAACTTGTTAGCCAAAAAACATTAGAATATAAGCAGTATATTAAATATTTCACGACATAGTTAACTTTACTTTTTAATTTTTTCATTCCGTGGAAATTAATTTTTAATGTTTTTAGTATGCAGAACAAGAAGTCGCTAATGTACATAGAGGCATGCTGGAGTTAGAAAACATCCGAATAAAATTAAGCGAATTCTTCTGTGAGGACTTGAAGACCTTCAAAGTGGAAGAATGTTTCAGAATATTCCATAGCTTTTATTGCAAATTCAAGCAGGCAATAATGGAGAATGATCGAAGAAGATTACAGGAAGAACAGGCAACAGCCCGACGAAAACAGAGAGAAGAATTACTTGCCATAAAGAGAAAACAAAGTGCGTATAATTCGTGAATAAAAATAGAATTTTCTATTTATTTTAACCGCATTATTGATTTATGAATGACATTCTCAATATTGAAGAAAAATGGACTACAAAAGGTTCAGAGTGATTATTAGTTTTTGATATACTTCATATATACAGGGTGTTCCTCAAATACATGCTAATATTCAAGTGGGTGATTCTTCGACTCATTTTAAGAAAAAAACTACCTATGAACGTATGTACTAGAAGTTTCAACTTTTAAAATACAGGGTGATACAATTTTGAAAAGAAAACATTTTTTTAGTTATAACTGAGATAATATTGTAGACAACTCCATCTAGAAAAAATCTGATCTCACAAACATTTCCACATTGCATCAGATTTTTGAGGTATTGATCCTGATGTAAAACGATTTTTATTTTTTAAGCGAAAACCATGCGTCGGACAAAGAAAACTTATAAGATCAAATTTGCTCGAAAATGAATGAGGATCTCATAATTCATTTTTGTTTCAAGAGAAAGCAGTGGCGTAGTATTTTTTTCTCCAAAAATATTCAATGCAAATCCCGTACGGACGCCACTGGTAGAGAAAATGCAAATTTTTGTACATCATAAAATGCACCTTGATGCGTAGAAGACATGTGCCTAATTTTATAAAGTTGTCTACAATATTGTCTCAGTTATTATTGAAAAACTGAATTTTTTCAAAACTTCATCACCATATCTCAAAAGTTAAGACTTTTAGGACAAACGTTTATAGGTAGTTTTTTGCTTAAAATGAGTCGAAAAATCACCCCCTTAAATATTAGCATGTCTTTATATATAAAATATATAATAATATATATAAAAATATTTAAATGCTGTATTTAGCAGTAAAAGATAGTCGACATGTTTCGAGTTATGAACTCATTATCAAGACTGACTACAGTAGAGTATTACATCTTATTTTATAAAACAGACAAAAGCAAAGGTGATACCTGAAAATCAATTTGTTCGTTTACAAGGGTTAATTTACTATTATGGGCGGAACTTATTTCAAGAATTTCGAGAAGGTCAAGGCGCTTTCCTTTGTTGCCTGAATACAACAATTGGGTTTTGTTGAAATCCAGGAAGTGATTCTCTGAGATACCTCTGGCTTCTCCGGACATTGTATAAAATATAATCACTTCCTGGATTTCAACAAAACCCAATTGTTCCATTCAGGCAACAAAGGAAAACGCCTTGACTTTCTTGAAATTCCTGAAATAAGTTCCGCCCATTATAGCGAATTACCCCTTGTTAACAAACAAATTGATTTTCAGGTATCACCTTTGCTTTTGTCTGTTTTATAAAATAAGATGTAATACTCTCCTGTAGTCAGTCTTGATAATGAGTTCATAACTAGAAACATGTCGACTATCTTTTACTGCTAAATACAGTATCTAAATATTTTTATATAGTGAAACTTAAGATATATATATATATATATATATATATATATATATATATATATATATATATATATATATATATTATTATATATATATAAATATATATATATATTTATATATATATATATATATATATATATATATATATATATACATATATAATTATGTGTATATGGATTTATAGCAGAAAGAAAGATTGCCATTAGTTGGTTTCGATGTAAATTTTTTCATGTAATTTTTTTTCATTCAACGAAAATGACATTCAATTTTCTTCAGAAATAAGTAAACATTATTCTTCATTTTTCAATCAGATATCATCGTAACCAATTTGATATCGCATTACAATTGCAATTCAAAACGAGTATTTTTTCAGTGGAATCCATGTCAAACAGTGCAGACGCAGATACACCGTTCATTGAACTTCAACTTTACGAGCCAAAGGGCATTTCCATGAAAAAGGTAAATCAATCAAAATATCAGACTTCAATGAATCTCATGTAAATTCTTGTGTGCCAAATTGTGGATTTAAATACATTTAATTCACTTACATAATATCAAAATCTATTCATTCGCAAAATAAAATGAATAATAGAATATATATTTTCGTGATACTATTTCAGGGAAGAAAATCTAATGCGAATTCTGAGGATGAATTGTCTATTTCGGGGTCACCCTTATCAAGGAGACGTGTAGGTTCTTTCAACGGAAATGGGGGGGATTCCTCCTTTTTTGCCAGAGAAGATAGATCACCAGGTGAAATTTTTGACTTAACATTTCTAACAACGTGAATAAGGCGTTATGAAATTATTTGAAAAGGAATAATAGTTTAGTTATCTCTCTTCAATTTCTAGAGATAACACCTAATGGAAGTTTAAGGAGACGAAGAAGTAGGGTTCTTTCTGAAGAGGATGAAGGAAATCTCATGGATTTCCTGAGAACTTCAGGAAGTGAAAATAACAGAGAGCGCAAATCCTGGGGCAGTTTGGGTAGGTACATTAATTAACTCCTAGAGTCAGTTTTCCTTACAGTAAAATGAGATTAACTTTGTATTAAAATAGGATGTTGCTTATTTAGTTAGAAATTGAGAACTCAGGCTTTATGTGTGTATATATATATATATATATATATATATGTTCAGAAAGATTTCCGCGGTCGGAAGTATTTGAAAAACTTGGTTCACGGAATGAACCGCGTAAAAGATTTGAAAAAAAGATTTTTCAAATCTTTTACGCGGTTCATTCCGTGAACCAAGTTTTTCATATATATATATATATATATATATATATATATATATATATATATATATATATTATATATATATATATATATATATATATATATATAATTATATATATATAAAGGGTGTTTTTTTAGAGTTACACAACTTTAAATTAAAATAAAATCAAGAAATATATTTTCAATATCAATTAAACTGGCTTTATTGAATAGATAATAGATTGGCATTAAAGTTTAAATATTATTTCGGCCATGTGCCCGCCACAGCGGGTGCGTAAAAGGCGCAATCAGGAACTCCAATTCTCACACACTTTTCCAGGTTTCTTTGAGTAAATCAATTGTAGCGCGCGCTGCGTGACAAGTGGCTCCGTCCTGTTAGAACCACATGTCAGCAAGATTAATGCCAGCTAATTGAGGTACAAATAAATTTCTTATCTGTTGACAGTAACATTCTGACAATCATTGTTTTTTAAGAAATATGGGCAAATGACTCCCGCCGACCCATAAAGCGCACCAAACAGTAATTTTCTGTGGATGTAGTGATGTTTCGACAAAAACTTGTCATTATCGGGCAGATTGAGTTCTTAACTCAATCTGCCCGTTGATAGTCTAGAAATTGCAATCGCGTTTTATATTTTTAAAAGTATTTTCGTTTTAATATATACGTAGTAAATTCAAGTTTTGTTTTTGGTCATCATGTTAAATTATCACGTAGTTATGACGGATTCCATCAACTATGTATATATATATATATATATATATATATATATATATATATGCTATTGCTAAGAAAAGACAAGTAAGATAATTTAAATTTGCTGTGTGATTGTGTATGTATTATATATATATATATATATATATATATATATATATATATATATATATATATATATATATATATATATATATATATATATATATATATATATTATATATATATATATATATATATATATATATATATATATATATATATATATATATATATTATATATATATATATATATATATATATATATATATATATATATATATATATATTTATTTATATATTCTATTTTATTTCTCTCTGCTATATTTTGTACATGTGTAGAAGCAGTGTCCATATATTTCTTCGAATTGATGATTTCAAAACATCATTCATTCAAAATGATATTAAAAAAAAGCAATTTTTAAATGAACTTTATTGCAGATCGATCATGGGCAAGAAAAATAAGAGGAAGTGGGCCAAGAAAAAGACCAGCACTACTCACAGCTGATTTCAGTTCTGACAGAGAAAGACCTTCTTCCCCATCACCATTATCAGAACACAAACCAATTGTTAGTTCAGCTCCTGAAGAAGAAACCACATCTAAACCAAAGGAATGGCGTCAGAAAATAGAATCTTGGCTACAGTCGAACGACAGTGGTCAAATAACCGACGAATCGAAACGACAAGCTAGAAAAGTCACTAATAGAAAAAGCTTGGAGATGGATTCTGGTATGTTCATATATCAAATTTAAAACTTTAATATTAGTGGTTGTGTGAACTTAATATAATTCATTGAGAAATAAGTATTTTTGTAACCGCCATATAAAAAACTTTTTTGTACAACTGTCAAAAAAAGACTACATTCACGAATCGCTATGGATACGCAAAGTTTTCCATTTTTTAACTAGTGAATAATAGCTATTTACCTAACAAGTGCGAAAAATGAATTTTTCCGCACGAGTCTGCCGCGTAGCGGAGTTCGGTGAAGCAGCCGAGTGCGGAAAAACATTTTCCGCAAGTGTTAGGTACAATAGTTTTTCTACGAGCGTGAGGAAAGTCAACAGAACTAATCAAAAGTTGAGATATTTTTATCTGATTATAAGTGCTTATAACAATGCGGAAAAAACCCCTGCTATTCCATTTCCACACGGTGCGGAAAATTATTTCCAACAGTTTCTTTCATTACACGCTGCAACAGTCTGTTTATGTTATTTAAATAGGCAATTGTTTTATTGTAGTCCAAGCCACCTTTGATGTTCTCATTTTTTTAAACTAAATACAAATTGAATATTGTCTTTTTAGCATTAAAACGCAAACAAATATGAACATGTGATATATCGTTAAAATCAGAAAAAAAAGTTTTTTAAAGAAATGGAATAAAAAATACAGGTTCGTATTCAAAAAAAGTAAGTTGATGGTAATATTTCGAAAACGAGACGAACCAAATTTCCTTAAAAAATACCAAATCGAAGAACGTCTAAAATGCATGAATTTTTTCCTTCACTAATTTTTTGTAAAAATTATACTTTTTGAGATATTCGATCAAATAGTTTTCAGCAAATTTTCGAAAAGCCCCCGTAGCTCGAGATAGAATTTTTTTTTCAAATATGAAACTAGATTTTCAATATCCTCCAAGAGCTGCACATTTTGTCTAATTTGACCAACCTTGTAGTTCTTATAATTACCGAGATAGCAATAGTGGCCCATGGCAATTAGGACAATATATATATATATATATATATATATATATATATATATATATATATATATATATATATATATATATATATATATATATATATATATATATATATATATATATATATATATATATTATATCCTTTGCATTATTCATTTTGAATTCACATTTTGAATTTTTGATTTATTAATTTTCACAGAGAGTGAAAGGAGTAGTACTTTAGACACATTACCAGAAGGAAAACAAGTTTACAGTGGAAGTCAGTCTTCATATAGAAAAATACATCCCGCCTGGAGACCATCAACAACTATAGATAACACAGACGTCGTAGGAACAATTGAAGCAGTAGAAGGTAAAATCTATATCTACTGCACATTCGCAAACATGCTACCAAATTCACATAATATATATATATATATATATATATATATATATATATATATATATATATATATATATATATATATATATATATATATATATATATATATATATATATATATATATATATATATATATATATATATATATATATATATATATATATATATATATATATATAAATCGGAATTTATTGGAATGTTTTGTAATAACGAATACCTTTATGATGTAATGAGACAAATACAATTAATACTAAACCGAGACATCTAGTTATTTTAATATTAATAGACGTCATACAACTTAATTTTAAAAAATACTTTATAATTATACAGAAATGGCTCAAACCTGATAAATATCGAGAAATCTATCCAATGCTACTTAGACACTATCGTTTCGTTCATGGAGTTAGCTTCATCAGTAGAAGAAAATAATACCGGTTTTCGCGTTTTGTGACTCCTGCCTTTCTGGAGATTTATCATATTTTATTATAACAAAATTGAATAACACTTACATCAAACTATCAAGTAGACACAAAGGGATAAGACGTCTGGCTTCAGTTAAATAATTCTTGTACAAGTTTTATGACACATTTTCAATTAATCTTAAATTCACGACAGTCACTCACGAACGTGAAAATAAAGAAATTTTTCGAACGTTCTTCTTATTATAAATAATAACAAGGGTAAAAAAACAACATCAATCCAGAAATATCACTGCAGATTGATTTCATTGTTCACGAACACAAGTTTGTTTAAATTTTCTTTTTCAATACTACATGAAATTTACGATTAGGAACGATTCATACTTCCACCAGGGTCGTAGCCAGCACTGCTTTCTAGAGGGTCTAGAAAAATTCTTGAGGGGGCTTGTTTTTTACATAGTACTGAAATAAATAAACGTGAAAAAAAAAACAAGAATATACAGCTTTTTCTGTCTTCTTACCTAGAAAAAAAAGTATACTGGAAGACGAATATTCATTAAAAAACATTTTGGAAAAATTAAAAAATTTATTCTAATAAAAAATAATGAATAAAAAATCTCTCATAGAAAACTCTGAATAAATAAAAAAATAGAAACAAAAAATATTTTAAAAAAAATAAAAAGGTACTTTCATCATTAAATATAAGCAAATATCTGGTATCTTTTCTAGAGGGGGCTTGAATGATTCCAGAGGGGGCTCAGCCTCTGGCGCCC